>PVHX01007992.1:0-66322 GCA_004024805.1 Geosciurus inauris
TTCTAAATTGTTTTTGGGGTGAGGGAGGAGGTGGGCCCAGAGCAGGGATCCTGGACCTGAGTGGTTTCTTGTGTTTGCTTTGCCCTGGCCCACCTGGTCCGCTGGTGCCTGGGCACTGTACTTGTGGAACTGGCCTTGTGACCTAGATCCGTGGGTGTTGTCCCTAGTTCCGGGACACCTGCCAGCTCTGCTGCTGAGCCTGGGAGGTGGGGGAGAGAACAGTGCATGGTGTCCCCATGCGCCAGGCCGGTGGAGCCTGAGCCCTCTTTCAGGAGGGAGGCACAGGCAGCGGACCCCCCGTAGCGGCAGCGCCTGAGTTCAGACCTCAAGACCTGGGGGGTGCTGCTCCCTGACCTGTGCCCTGCCCTGGGGCAGTGGCCCTACCTGTTGGAGCCTCGTGTCTCCCCTTCAAGGAGACGGGATGAGTGGGACACCCTGGCCCTGTAGGGGCAGCACACAGGGTGTGGGGCCCAGCGCAGCCCTGAAGGAAAGTGGAATTTCAAGGTGGCGACCGCGGAACATTAAGGCAGATGTGCAGCGAGCGTGGGACCCTGTGTGACAGCAGAGGTCACAGTTTGTGGTGCTGGCCCTATGTGGTCCCTTGGGTCACCCCTCACTCTGGCCTTCCAAGTGGTCTCTGCCCTTCTGGGAGACCCCAGACCTCTTCAGGACCCCAGTGAGCTTTCCAAGGAGGACTGATACTTTCCTGTCCTGGTGTCGGCCTTGGGGTCTGGACCTCATGCGCCATGGAGCCTCGCGTGCTGGCCCTGCAGACCACTGCCGCCCCCACTCCCTGTGCCCCACTGCGCCCCAGCCTCCGTGGGGACTCTGAGCAGTTAACACTCAACAGAGTAGCCAGCACGAATGCCTGTTTCCCCAGCCTGCTCTACCCAGAAAGAGCTCCCGGAAGCGAACTTGACATACACTTCACAGCGAGTGTGCGAAAATGTAAGCACCTCAAAAATCAGAGGGAACACTGGAAAGCCGGGGGTTCGTGTGTATTGAGCACTTACCAGCACAGGCACCGTTGGCAGAAGCTGACGGGGTCCACTCACCCACCCGGCGGTCCCCCAAGGCAGTACCGTGCCATCCCTCGACACAGATGGGCCCGCCGAGGTGGCCGAGGCTGCTTTTCCATCCACTAAATTCAGAGAGAGCCAAAGCTCCTTCTCACGAATCCTTGGCTTCCTCCTTGCTGACCCTGCCGAGTTGTGCTCATCACGAAGCTTAAAGCTTTCAACTTTTTTTTCTTTCTTTTTTATAAACTACTCTCATGTAGTCTGACCCCTGATTCTGGAACCAGCGTTTTTGAAAGACCCCCACACCAGGCAGTGGCATCTCGCTCTGGAAGGCCAGATCTGCGTGCTGTTCACAGGGGCCGTGCCCAGCTGCCCCCGACCTGGCAGGGGAGTCACTCCGCAGGCCTTGGGATCCCTGGCTCTGATCCCCGAGTGGCTTGTGACCGTGCTTTAGCCCACTGCCACTGCCATCGGGATCATTTAAGAAGATTTGAAAATCCCCAGACTTGAGCTGCACCCCAGGCCCAGTGGTGAGGATCCCAGGGTGGGGCCCAGGTACTTTTTAAAGCCCCTCTTGTGATTCCAGTGCTCTGCCTTGGGAGAACCCATAGCCAGCAGGGCGGAAGCCACTGGGGTGGGAGGTGGGGGGCTGGGCCCACCTGCGGCTCCTGCGGGACCTTCAGCAAGTCTGTTTCCCACCGGGAAAGTGTTCAAGGGGCCTTTTCTGCTAACATCCTGGATCTTCAAAGAAAGGTCCCAGACCAAGAGCCTCAGCCTCGCCTGGGAGCTCAGGAGCCTGCGGGATCGCAGTGCCCACCTGAACCCCCCATGCGTGGGAGCACCGTTCCCAGCACTCTGGGAGCACGGTCATGCGGAGTCCTGCCTGCGCCCCAAGGTCTGGCAGCCCATGCCAGCCCTCAGCACGGCTGCCTCGCTGGGGCTCCGGGCATCCTGCAGGAGGACCCAGAGTCTCTTGTTTGGGCCCAGCTTCCCCAGATGTGTGGTCGGAGGCGCCCTCCTGTTTCTGGAGTGCCTAGAACACAGCTGGAGAAACAGCCCTAATTGACCTTTAAGGAGTGATAATTAGCCTAATTGCCTGTTGCAGCGCTTAGGCCTGTTAACCTAATTACCTTGGCTGTGTGAGGGCAGGAGAGGGAAGGACCCGCGCTCTGCACTCATGTTTTAAAATCCTGGCCCAAGGGACTCTAGATCCTCCGTCCCTGGCACTGCCAGGCACGGGGGCTCTGTAGGATGCTCCGCACATGCCTCTGTGCCCTGTGGGCAGACACGGTCAGTCCCGTTCACATCCAGGGTAATGGGCCCTCGGAAACTGGGTGTGGTGACACTCGCGGGACCCAGCCGGGAGCTGGGAGCCGAGGTAGGAGGATTGCCTGAGGCAGGAGTTTGAGACCAGTGGGCAACAGAGTGAGAACCCCACTCAAAAACAATAAAAGGAAAAAGAAATGCTGGATCTCACGGCTGCTGCAGTGAGGGGCCCCAGGGACCCTGCAGGTACCGTCTCCTGCCCGTGTCCCCAGCCTCCCTCCCGGGGCCTGCCCTGCAGCGCAGCCGTTCAGGAAGCATGGTGCGTTTGAGCTGGACTGACCTTTCTGTTTATCCCAGTGGTGGGACCCCCTCGCCGAGGGGCCTGGCTGCAGGTAGAGTCGCGGCTCATCCCTGTGCACGTACGCGTGGCTGCTGGTTTCCCAGCGCCCCTTCCCTTCCTCACGCTCTGGTCTGGGTGGCAGGTGTCCCTGGAGGAGTGGGCAGTGCTCACCCTGTAGGTCCTGCCTGTTGGTCCCTGAGCTTACGGATCCTGTGCTGAGCGCCCTGCTGGGCACCTTGCCGGACCAAAGTCATGCTGGCCCTGTGCGAGAGATGAGGCTATTAGGACTTTATTTTTGTTGCTTTATTTTTTTTAATTGGCATACAATAACCTCCTGACTCCTTTTTTGGTGTAGACTATGAAATTTAAGACATATTTGTCATGTAATCACCACCATCAGCCAGATACAAACCAGCCCTGTCCCCAGACCCCTCATCCCGTCATCTCCAGTCACACTGTATTAATTCAGTTTTTAAAAGTGCTGTCAGAACACTTGAGGTCTACTGTCTTAATGGACTCCAATGCACGATACAGTAGGGTCAACTACAGGCAGTGTGGTCCCGCAGATCTCTAGAACACGCTGGTCTCACAGGAGTGAAACTGCATCTGTGGAACATCTCCCAGTGTCCCTCTCCCTCACCCCCAGCAACTGCCTTTCCATGAATCTGCCTGTTTTGGATGCCTTATGTCAGCAGAATCAAACAGTATTTGGCCTTCTGTGCCTGACTTACTTCACTTAACATAACATCCTCCAGATTCATCCATCTTATTGCAAATGACAGGATTGACTTTCTTTTTCCAGGCTGAGTAATACTCCAGTGTGTGGTTATGCCTTCATTCTCCTGTTGATGGACGTTGAGGTTGATGCCCCATCTTGCTCTGTGCATGGTGCTGCAGTGAGCATGGGCGCGAGGTCTCTCTGAGATCCTGATCACAGAAGTGGGGTTGCTGAATCCTGTGGTTGTCCACTCGGGGTTTTCCAGCAGCCTCCACACTGTCCTCCATGGTGGCTGCTGTTTTCCACTCCTACCAGTAGTGCATAAGGGAGCCCTTCCCACGTCCTCACCTTCGCTGGTCTTGCTTTCCTGGTACAGCCGACCTGGCCGGTGTGGGGTGACACCTCAGGGTGATTTGGACTGGTGACTGTTTCCCTTGCGATCAGCGATGCCGAGTCTCTTTGCTGTACCTGGTGGCCGCGTGTCTCTGAAGGTCTGCTCCCGTCCTCTCTGCATTTCTGATCGGCTCCTGTGTTCTCTTGCTGTCGACCTGAAGGAAACCCTTACGTATTTTGGACATGAACCCCTTCTCGGGTGTACGGTGTGCAGAGGTCTGCCCGACCCCACAGGCTGCCTCTCACTTCTCTTGCTTCCGTTAGTAATTCAGTTTTAAAGTAGGAAGCTGGGGGCTGGGGTTATGGCTCAGTGGTAGCGTGCTCGCCTAGCACGTGGGAGGCACTGGGTTCGATCCTCAGCACCACATAAAAATAACATAAAAATATTCTGTCAACCTACAACTAAAAAAATAAATAAATATTTAAAAAAAAATAAAGTAGGAAGCTGGGCTGAGAGTGGGGAAGCCACCAGGCCCACATAGGCTGGCAGGTGTGGCAGCAGCTCCAGGGGCCGGTGGCTCCCTGCAGCGCCTCCCGCTGCTCTCACACCAGAAGCCACGGACACAGAGTTAGCCAAAACCTCGCGAGAACTTTGGGGGCCCTGGTGCTGCCCAACCTGCTTTGATGTTTTCTGGGTCCAGGATACAACTCACTGTGTGCAGAAAGATCTCCAGATGTCCAGGGGAATGGTCCACCCTGTCCACCTTCCAGAATATTCCCCACTGTGGGTCCCGCAGCCTGGGAATGGCCCTCGTGTGCTGGCTTGACAGACCTCTAGGTCTGGGTTCCTGCCTCGCTGTCTTCTCTCTGTGGGACCCTGGACAAGAGACTGTCCACAGGCCTCAGCTTGCCTTATCTGCAAATTAGGGTGTTCATGCTGTCCCCACAGGGGCTTGGGGAGGACGGGACGGGCTCCTGTGGCCTGTGAGATGAGCTGCCTGGAAGGAGGGGGTGCATCTTCCCACTGCCATTTCCTGCGGCGCATCCCACAGTCCTTGCTGTGCCCGTGGACCCCAGCGCCTGGTCCTCTGGAGACCGCCTGGGGAAAGCCAGGGCCCCCTGGTCTGCAGAGCCAGAGATGCTCGCGTGAGCACCCCTTGGTGATCAGGCCTGGAGCTGGACTCTGCTTCCTTGGTGGCACCCACAGGGACGTAGATGCCAGACCTCATGCATTCGTCTGCATCGAGAGGAAGTGGCTGCCCCAGCTGCTCCCGGAGCTGGGCGCTGCCTCAGTGGGCGATCTGGGCAGACGCAGGCCCTGGCCACTGGGATCAGTGCCCCCAACAGGAAGCGGGTCCCCGCGCAGCCTGCTGCCCTCGCCTCCCCAGCTCTCTGGGAGGTGATCTGAGAACTTGTGTGGGAACGCTTGGCGCTGACTCGTTTCGCTTCTGCCCAGCGTCACGTTCACCAGCCTGTCCGAGGTTGGCGAGGGCCGGGCTGCAGCGTGCAGGCTTGGTGTATGGTGCGTGCCCAGCTGAGCTCACTGGGGGACAGGGCCCTGAACTCTCGGGAGGTGGCCTGGTGGGCACAGACTTACAGCAGGGCACAGGCAGCCTGGGCCCTGTCCCACCCTGGGCTAGCAGGCCCTGTCCCAACTCCTGCAGGTCCGTCAGCTGGGGTGGCCCCGCCGGCCTCGCCACTGCCTGTGCTCCCCTGGAGCAGGCCTCGGCCGACTAGGGTCCCTCCTGAGGGACACGTCCCTTCTCAGACCTTTCATACTTCCTGTCCCCAGAGAGTCCCTGTCAGGAACCTCCCAGGGAGGCTGGTAGCAACGGTGGTGTCCACGGTGACCAGCTGCTACCAAGGGCACGCGTGGACTCCCTTGGCGCACCCTGGAGGCAGGATGCTGGGGCATAGAGGGGACAGGACTCGGCCGAGGTCACACAGCAGTGGTGACCCAGCTTTGACTCACACGCTGTGACATCAGAGCTGGCTTTCCTGATCAGGGCTTCAGCCCCTGGAGGGAGCGTTAACACCTGCATGTGCCGGGAACACCACAGCGTCATCGCCAATCGCCGTCCACTTGGTTGTTTGTTGCTTGTTGCCATGGAGGCCTGCGGGGCCTCTGGGTGGCTGGGGAGGAGGCCGGCCTGGTGGCCATTTCCCGTTACCCTGCGGCACTGCGGCAGGAAGTTCTCGCGGAGCCTGTGGCCGCGCCCGCGGTGGGCAGCTGCTCTGCAGAGGAAGCTGGCCAGTCCCCGGAGCCCGCGGTCGCCCAAGAGCGGCTGGGGTGAGGGGCCTGGACGCAGGGCCAGCTCCCAGCCAGACGGCGCCCGCCCCTGCCCCATGGGACTCCTGCACCTCATTTTGCACAACTAAGGGGACTTTTAATTTAGAAATGTGTTTCTGTGTATGAAAAGTCGTGCAGATAGCGCAGGGTTGCCGCGCCCCACGCCCGTGTCCATGTCGCCATGATGCACTCCTCCCAGCTGAGCCGCCGACCTGCTCCTCATCCTCCCTCCTCACTGAAGCTGACCCTCCTGGGGGGAAGTGGACCACGACGGTCCCTGCATAACGTCGCGTGGCTTAACAGTGCTCTGACCACGACCCAGGGCAGGGCCACCTGGCCACCTCCAGGCGCCCCAGCCTGCGGTGGTGTGGGAGCGAGCTGGTGGGGCGTCAGGCAGTGTGATCACAGACGCTGGCCTGCGGGGTGGGAGGGGGTCAGCCCCAGGAGTGGGAGCGGCAGAGCCGGGTGAAGAGCCAGTGACCAGGGCCCTGGGACCTGCATCATGAGACAGCCCTGGAGGGGACTACGTCCCCAGCACTGCGGTGCTTTAAGGGATGTGAGACTCCAGAGTCTTAGTCTTAAAAAAAAATAATATTATGTATATTTCAGACGTACAGCACGACGTTTGAAGACACACACAGTAAAATAGTTATTACAGTGAAACCAGGCGACATGTCCATCATCTCACAGTTCCTGGGTTAGTCTTTTTTTCCCAGGGCTGAAATGAAGCCTCTGAAACTCGGTAACTTGTCAATGAAAGAGGTTTCCTTAGCCCACAGTTCTGGAGGCGGAGAGGGCAGGTGGCACTGTGCTGGCCCTGCACGGGGGCCCCGGCTGCCTTGCTTCGGGCCTGATGGCACCATGTGCAAGAGGCGGAGATCAAACAGGAAAACAAACGAATGAAACGGAGCCGTCGGTGGACAGAGGGCTTTCACAGCAAGCTCTCGGGAACCGACCAGTCCCAGGAGAACCACCTTGACCTCTCCCGAGGGCGGCACCAGCGGTGGCCTCCTTCCTGGCCACACCTGTTCAGGGTTTCACGCTCCATGTTGCCAAGCTGGGACCCAGCTTCCCTCACGCGCAGGTCTGGGGACGAGCTCCCTGCGTGTCCCAGTGGGCAGTCACCCATGCTCGCGGCTCTGTGGCAAGAGCGGCTGTAATGGCCTCGCTTAGCACAAGCCCCGGGCAGGGTCATCACCTGCGGCCCCCCATCCTCCCCCGTGGACCTACCTCTGCCTGTTTCCTCCTGAACCTGATCCTGGTAACCATGTTTATTCTCTATATATTTGACCTTAAAAAACAAAAACAGAATGCCCAGGAGTGGGGTGGCAGGAGGGCGTTTGTCTTGTGCGTCTCGCGGTCCCCTCCCTGTGTCCCCCAGGCCCGTGCCCTTGTGGCGAGCGGCAGCACCTCCTCCTCTCAAGGCTGAGCGCTGTCGCTGTGTCTGCACCCAGCCTCCGTGTTCTCGGCCCTCGGTGGACGCTCGGTGTTGGCGTAACTGGGCAGCGCGCGGGAGGCAGAGCCCTCACGAGGTGGTGGCTTCGTGTCCTCTGGCTGTGCGCCCAGGGAGCTCACTGGCCCGCAGGGTGGTAGGGACCTCCCTCCTGCTTTCCACACGGCCAGGCCAGTCTGCGTCCCCCACGGTGTGCGGGGTCCCCTCTCACTCCCTCACCGACGCTGCTTTCCATTGTCTTGACAGCAGCCATCCTGACAGGTGTGAGGTGGCGTCTCCGGGTGTCTGGTGGCGCTGAGCACCTTGCCGCAGACCCACTGACTGTGTGTCTCCGTCACTAAAATGCCTGTTCCAGCCCTGCCCAGTTTGGACGGGATGAAGTTTTCTTGCTACTGAGTTGTAAATGTGACCCTCCTCAGACACCCGTGTGTGACCCTGGGGTCTCCTAGTCTGCAGCCTTTCAGTTCCTTTGAGACCCTCTGCTTGGTACAATCCCACTTGGTCCTCTCTGCTTTTTTTGTTTTTTAAATATTTTTCAGTTATTTATGAACACAGCATCTTTATTTTTGTTTACTTATTTTTTTAAATATTTATTTTTTAGTTGTAGGTGGACAGAATATCTTTATTTTATTCTTTTTTTTATATATTTTTTTTAGTTGTAGATGGACACAATGTCTTTATTTTATTGCTGTGTATGTGGTGCTGAGGATCGAACCCAGGGCCTCACGCATGCAAGGCGAGCGTTCTACCGCTGAGCTACAATCCCAGCCCCCTTTATTTTATTTTTATGTGGTGCTGAGGATCGAACCCAGTGCCTCATGCGTGCTAGGAGAGCACGCTACCACTGCGCCACAACCCCAGCCCCCCTCTCTGCTTTTGTGGCCTGAGCTTTTGGTGTGACATCCAGGAAGTCATTGCCAAAGCCAGTGTCCAGGGCTTCCCCTGATTTCCTCTAGGAGTTTTGTGCTTTCAGGTCTTGCACTTAGAGTTTTTATTTATTTGAGTTGATTTTTATACATGGTATAAAATAAGGGCCAATTTCATGCTTTTGAATGTGGATCTTTGGTTTTCCCAGCCCAGTTTACTGAAGAGACTGTGGCCCCTGGTGTCCTATGGCACCTGGTCAGGTTAGTTGGCCATGTGTCTGGCTGCTGCGCTCCCAGGTCTGCCTTTGGCTTTTCCTGTCCTGCCAGCACCATGCTGTTTTCATTACTGTAGTTTTATAATATAATCTTAAATCAGGAATTTGGTGCCTTTGACTTCCTTTTCTCCAAATTGCTTTGCTCTTTGGGGTATGTTGTGGTCTTATACAAGTTTTAGGATTTTTTTTCCCCTAATTTCTGTGTGGGACGGCATTGGACTTTCGGTAGGGGTTGCGTGGACTCTGCATTTTGGTTTTGCTCGTGGCCGTTTTGACACTGTTAATGGCTCTGGTCCGTGAGCTCGGACTGTGATCTCTGTGCATCCTTTTCGGTTTCTTTCGTTTATATTTTGTAGCTTTCAGGATACAAACCGTTCACCTCCTTGGTTCATCTGGTTCATTCCTGAGCTGGGTTTGTTTAGGGGTCGCTTCTTGAGTCAGGTGGGCCATCGTCTTAGTGTGGACACGAGCTGTGCATGTGGCTTCTCGACCCTGCGGCTGTACTCGAGTCGGTACGTACAGAATCGTGTCCTCCAGTTTTCCTTCTTCCTCCCTGGCATGGGTGTCTCCTGTCTCTCTTGTCTGATTGCTGTTGCCAGTGCCTCCAGGACCCCGTGGTGGGAGTGTCGACAGTGCGTGTCCTCGCCTGTGAGCAGACCTTAGCAGAGAGGCTCTGGGCTTCTCCCCGCTGATGTTAGCTGTGGGTTTTTCTTTCCTCCTGTTCCTGGTGTGTGGCACAAGACCTGACCAGTGGCCATTCACACTCATGCTTCTGGAACTGGGTGGGACAGGGTGGAGAGAAGTGATGGTCACTGAGCACTTGGTGGGCGGGCACAGTAGAGGTGAAAGGCCGCACACCTACGTGTCTTGGGCGGAGCACTAACTGCCACCCCCACGTCAGTGCACTGGGTTCTCACAAGTGGTCACCTGGGGCTGCTGCCCACTGCACAGGTGAGAGCCGAGGTGGTGTGGGTTGTCCTGGTGTTGGCGGCTTAGCATCGACACGTGGAAGGCCCGCGGTGGGTTCGGTGGGGTCGGTGGGGTCGGAGGAACCCGGCTCGGGAGGCTGGAGCGCCTGCGGGTCTGCCCAGGAGGGATCCGCCTGCAGAGCCAGGTGGGGTGTCGAGCTGAGTTCGCTGAGTCAAGGGCCGCGACAAGGTCCCCTGCCCCGCCAAGGCCCTGGTCCCTGGGCTATGCAGGCACGTCACCCTGCTTGGCCCTCGCTGGCCTCACCCGCTGGAGCTCATCGGGTCAGCCGCCTGGGACGCCTCATCCGTGGCTGTGCTCTGTGCCAGGGCAACCCTGCAGCAAGCTCCGGGGAGAGGAGGGAGGGCACGCAGGACACGAGAGAAGCTGGGGCTTCCAGGTGCCCTGGACCTGGGTCCCCACCGTGCCCCTCCCACCCACTCCCTGTGTGTCCTTGGGCTGCTCGCTTTGCCTCTCTGAGCTTGTTTTCAGTTCTGCAAACAGGCTACTTCCTAGGTAAGTAGAGGCGCATGTGGCCCCTGGTGCAGAGGTGGCCCTATCTCGCGTCAGGCCTCTCCTGCCCTCACAGACTTGCTATTTGCAAGCAGAGGTTGTCCACGGGGTGCTGGGGCCGGATTGTGCAGATGGACGTGCCCGTTGGACCCTCCTGTGAAGGGAGGAAGTTGAATTAAGTGCAGCTGTTTGAATGAGACTACTTCACATATAATTTGGATTTCCGATGCTTCTGGGAAAAGGGGCAGCCTAAGCTGAGGCTGAGCAGAGGCCACCCCCTGACACGGGGCATGCGGTCCCCAGGTCCCCCCGCTCCTCGCTGCCTCAGTCAGCCTGCTCCTCTCATTTATGAGACCTGCACCCCACTTCTTAGTGGGCTGGTTTATGAGGATAAAGGTGTCTTGAGAGAAAACAGGCCACAGGCAGAGGTTGAGTTGGACAGAGCCTGGGACCCTCAGAGTGGATAGGTGTGGAGCCGCTGGCAGAGGCCCGGGCCTGGACGTGAGGGGTGTGGTCAGCTCAGGCCTCCGTAGCCTCAGTCTCTCTCTGGAGTGTGAAGAGTGTCTGGCAGTGAAACTCATGGAGAGGTGGTTCCCGAGACACACTCCCTGCCTGGAAGTGTTCCACTTACCTGCTCTGTGACCTTGGGCAAGTGACTGAACTTCTCTGTGCCTCATTTTCCTCATTTGCAAAATGAAACTGGGTCCCTCATGCATGTCCCTGACACAGTGAGTCGTAAATGCCGGCCGGCGCTGGTCTGACTCCATCCCCGAGCAGATTTGCCCAAGATCCTCCCCCCGCCCCCATGCTGGAGATCAAGCCAGGGACCTGTGCGTGTCGGGCCACACCCCAGCCCAAGATCTTGTGGAGGAGCTGGTCCGCAGGTTCCTGAGGGAGCCTGTGTCTGCAGACCCCACATGGGTGGGATTAGGTCTTGTCTGCTGCTCCAGGAGCTGAACGGGATGCCTCCAGGCACTGGGCGTGTGGCCTCCACTGGCAGGGAGGGCAGATCAGGTTTTGGTGCCTCCACTTTGAGCCCAGTGAGTAAAGCCCCATGAAGGCCACCACCACGTGGGGAAGGGCACACTGAACAGGGAGGCCCAGAGGTGGCTGCTAATCTTTCAAACCGGGTGCAACCTGCCCAGATGCCTTTCGGCTGCGGACTAGCGCACAGGACTTGGTTTTGCTGGTCAGCTTCAGGGAGGCCTCTTGGCCTCTAATCCGGGCCACCTGCTCACCAGGTCTTCTGCTGGGCTTCTTGCTGGCAGTGGACTTGGGGACCTGGCAGGGAGGTCTCCCAAGGAGTTGGTGGCCTCTGAGAAATAGTAGGGACCAGCCATCAAGAGCTGGGCCTCCAGAGGCCCCACCAGAGCAGGGACTGGCTCTGCCGTGTTCACCACGGGGTCCCCAGGGCCTAGGGCAGCGCCAGGCACACTGTGGGCTCTTTAGAAGGCACCACACGCAGTGACCAGAGCCCTCTCCCTGGTTAGGCTCTGAGCTCTGCTCCTGCTGTGGTGGCACCTTAGCAGGAATGGGGGCACCTTCTCTGGGGACAGTAGAGGTCACTGAGGTGGCACAGGCACTCGGCCCCAATCAGTCTCAGCACAGGGGCTGAGGTTGCTGGTGGGTTTGCCCAGGAATTTCTGTGCTGGGACCTTGACACAGTGGCCCACTGGGACTGTGCCCTGGGGTGTCGGGTCACACTGCTGCTTTCAGAATCCTCACTGGGCGCCCTGGTGGCATGAGCCCAGAGGCAGGGGATGTGGTCTTGGTCCTCTGGGGAGGGCCACGCACTTGTCAAGGAGGCGCCTGTGTGGAAGTTGTGCCAAGTCTGCTGCAGGTCACAGGTGGCCGTCACCCGCCAGCCGCATCACCTTCAGGCTCTCCAGCCTGGGATGTGGGGTGTGGGCTTCCCGTCTGCCCTCAGTCAGGTGTGCCTGGGCCCTGGCCCAGCTGCCCAGCGGCTGCAGGAGCCTCCAGGGTCTCCTTCCGCCTGAGGCAGAAGCAGCCGGGCAGCGGAGCGAGCCGACTTCCAAGGAGTGGCCCATTTCACAGATGGGAACCTGGAGGCCTGCAGGGTGCCCAGGGGCCAGGGGCAGGGTGCTGGATACACACAGGCTCCCTGCCCACCTGGGGGCTGCAATGCGAGATCCAGGGCCGGGACCTGTTTCCTGCAGCCTCCTTGGGGAGTCGGTGCCCTAGACAGCCAGACACGGTAGAGCCTCGGGCCTCGCCGACGCTGGCTTGCGCCCCTTCCCAGCTGTGTGCCCAGCTGGGCACAGCCCGCCACCGCCGGCCTCCTTCAGCTTCTTCCACTGGAGATGGAGAGGATCATAGTCATCTCCAGGGGCAGCTGGAAAAGTGACATGCAGGAGCTCGGGGTCACCTGCTGTGGGCAGCATTCAGTAGGTGCTGACTTGTTGCTGCTCGTCCCCGGGGATCTACTATAAAAGCAGTTTAAGAAACAGAGACGCCCACGTGTGCGGTCCCTGTGTCCTCAGCTGTGAAGCGGGGCCTTTGCAGGCTGCGAGGGCTCCCTCTGCCCCCATTTTAGAGATGGAAATACTGAAGCCTGGGGACTCAGGTGGCGCTTAGCCACGACGGGCCCCTTCAGTGAGCTGCCTGGGCCGACCCACGGGGCAGGGCATGTGTCCTGAGCACCTTAATGGGGCAGGTGTGGGTTGTCATGCCGTGGGTCATTGCACCGCCACCCAATGGCATTTCCCAGAACTCTAGGACACGCCACAGGGTGGGGACGGTGACATCAGTTTCGGGGGGGGGGGCATGCCCACCCACCTCCACACCTGCTGTGCCTCTGGAGAACTCTGTCCTTTGCACCTCCGCAGCCCACCTCTGTACTGGCCGCTCGGCGGGGCTGCCATGCCCAGAACTGCTGCTGAGGGGGTCTCCCTGCTGGCCGGCACCCGTGGGCGCATTTGCTCGCTGAGGCACGTGACAGTTACCTGCTGGGTCCTGGGTCAGGGAGGGAGTGACTGGACGAGGAGTCCCCTCTGCGGGGCTCACACTGTGATGGGGAATGAGGACAGGCACCTGGTCGAGAGTTTTCTGAGCAAAAATACCCCGAGGGCTCGGGGCATCCGGCGCATCTGCGCAGGGTTGGAGAAGGTTCCTAGGGCGCATCCGAGCTCCCGTGAGCCGCTGGTTCTGAGCCAGGCGAGGAGTCAGGCAGTCCAGAGGCCAAGGTAGGACCGCATGGCAAGGGTGAGCCCCGAGGGACGCCTGGGGCTGTGGGCGGGGCGGCTGGCAGCTCCGCCCAGTCCCTGCTGGCATCTCTTCATTCACGTTTTCCACATCAAGTGATGTTTTGAAAACGTTGACCTTCGATTCATCAAGTGCGCCTTATTGGGTTGGAAGTCATATACCATCAATTAAAAGACAGCCACGGGTGACTCAGTGTGGGGCGTCTTGGCCCAAAGCACTGGAGGCCAGACAGGAGATGTGTGCCTTGATGGGCAGGGCCACTCTGTGAGGGGCTGGGCTGGAGAAGCTGGGCTGGGCTGGACACCAGGCCCAGGCAGCCGGACCTGGACCTGAGCCACAAAGGCTAAGAGCTCCGTGGGAGAGGTGGAGCTTGTTCACCAGGTGAGGGGAGAGGGGTGGCTGTGTTTCCATGGGCAGGGCTGGGGCAGCAGGCCTCCTGGAGGAGGGGCACCTGAGAGGGAAGAGCGAGGGATATGGCAGGCAGGTGAGGACGAGGCAATGGGGAGCCACAGCAGGTTCTGGAGCAGAAATGGTGCTTCAGAAAATGAAAAGGGTCAAGTGAATGTGAACCCCCTGGGCACTGTGGAAGGGGAAGCAGAAGCCCGTTGGCATGGGTTAGTATGTTCCTCAAACATGGTGAGGGACATGTTCTCCCTCTGGGTGACGACGCCTGAGGCAGACCCTGTGGAGCAGACCAGACTGCAGGGGTCCATCTTGGAGTGCCTTCTAGCCTGTCTCTGAACGCCCCTGCCTCTGTTTCCCCCTTTATACCGGAGGGAAGAGTGCGCTCCCTCGGGGTCACGTGGCGCACAGTTCAGTTGTGCAGGTGACCCACCTGAAGACATTCTGGGCACACAGACAGCCCTAGGGGAGGATACCCAGGGGCTGGGTCCCAGAAAACCCCACAGCGGGAAAGTCGCAGTTGGGACATTTCGAAGCTTTGTGGGATGACAGTGCTGGGGCGGGGCCTCCCACAGGCCTTAGGAACATGGTGACATATGTTGAAGTTCCCGCTGATGGTGCCCTGGGTCCCCAGCATCGTTTGGGAGCAGCAAGATCATGTGTGTGGGTCACCAGTCAGGGTCTGCCCCAGCTGCCAAGCCATGTGCCCGTCCCCTAGGGCCCCGCATGCTCCTGGAACCCGAGGCATGTGACTGTCCCCTCACTGTGTTCTTGCCTTCCAGCTTCCCTGGTGGCCCCCCTAGTGGGAAACGTGAAATCTGAGTCACCCATCTGCTGCTGCTTGGCATCCCTTTCACTTTTGACCCCTCAGGCTGTTTGATCATTCATTCAGTCACTCACAAAAGCTCATGCTGACCACTGCACTGGGCACTGTCCAGTGGTGAAAGAGGGACCCAGCCCTAGCCCCAGCCCTGGCGGGCTCGAGTTTCAGCCAGGAAATCAACACCTAGTTAAACTTGAGAGGATTTTAATAAGTTGTTGAGAGGATTCTCAAAAAGTCATAGGGGAACAGCGGCTCAGGAGGCTGAGGCAGGAGGATCGCGAGTTCAAAGCCAGCCTCAGCAACAGCGAGGCGCTAAGCAACTCAGTGAGACCCTGTCTCTACATAAAACACAAAATAGGGCTGGGGATGTGGCTCAGTGGTCGAGTGCCCCTGAGTTCAGTCCCTGGTACCAACAAAAAAGTCACAGGGGACCCCAAGCCTGCATCTGCAGGGCCTCCAGGGGAATTGATGCCTTGATACTTGAATAATCTGTAGGGTTCACGGGGTCTCACTAAGTTGCTGAGACTGGCCTTGCACTTCACAATCCTCATGCTTCAGCCTCCCAAGTTGCTGGGACTACAGGTGTACATGACTGTTTTCAGCTTAAATTTCTCATTTTAAAAATAATAATAGAGTTCTTAAAAGATATATATATATTGGGGCTGGGATTGTAGGTCAGCGGTAGAGCGCTTGCCTCGCATGCGTGGGGCCCTGGGTTCGATCCTCAGCACCACATACAAAGCAATAGAATGGAGACATTGTGTCCATCTACAACTAAAAAAAAAAAATTAAAAAAAAAAAAAGATATATATATATATTGGGCTGAGGATGTAGCTCAGTGGCAGCGTGCACAAGGCCCTGGCGGGGAAATATGTGGGGTTCACTGAGTCATTGGGGGCAGGCAGGCCCAGGTGGAAGGACAGTAGGGGCACAGGTCCCCAGGTACGGTGGCAGCTGGTCAGGGTGGAAGTGACTGAAGGACGGCCAGGGAGCGCCAGGTGGTGGGGGGGTCTGTTAAGCCATGAGGACATCAGGGCCCCAGTAAGGAATTTATCCTTTTACCTGAGCAGCCCTCGAGGCCTTCTAAGTAGATCCTCGGGTGAAGCTCACCCTGGACCAGAAGGAACTGGATTGAGGCCTCCTGCAGCTGTGTGGCGGCGGGTGGGCTGCACCACCCACCAGGTCCCGCGGTCGCGTCTGGAGCTGCAGCTCCTGCCTGGCACTGAATCCCAGCGATGGTGCAGAGGATAGCCAGGCGCCAGGACTGCAAGTCCCAGGTGCTTGGGTGGGGATGTGGGCGTGGAGGGGGCCTTTGCTGAGTGTCCTGCTGTCACATGACTGTGACATTTCTAATCGAGCCTGCTTCTGAGGACACAGGTGACGTCTGTGCTGTGGCCTCGTATGTGCCAGCCCAAGTTCATCAGCTCGGCTAGCCTCAGCCCCCTGTGACGTGGACAGCAGCCCCCTGCTATCCAGAGGAAAAGCTTGCCCACGGCCCGGAGGTACCCGTGTGCCAGGGGTCCCGGGCCCACGTCCTGGCTTCCTGAGCCGCAGAGGGAGTCCTCCCTTCCGGGCTGTGAGGGAGGTGCAGGCTTGTGTGCCCACGAGGCCTGGACCAGCCACTCCAAGAGCACCATCTGTTAGCTTCTAACAGGAGGCTCCTGTTAGCTGCTTCTAGGGCACAGCCCAGACTCCCTTCATGGCATCCTGGGGCACCCAATTTTGAGTGGGCAGTGGGTGGCCTGAGTGGGGAGAGGTCGCACCCTGCGCACCCCCCGGTCCTGGGCAGAGGCGGGGCAGTTCCCTGTGAATACCAGCCCTCTGACGTGTGCATTGCTCCTCCATGACTTCCCTGTCCAGATGAGACACGTTCTGGGCTGTGCAGGTCCCCAGGAGGGGACCAAGGCCCTGATCATAGGCAGCTGGTCACTCAGGAGCTCTGCTCTAGACCAGCCACACTCCAGAGGCCAGCCCCTCCCGCCCATTTCCTATCGCCACCCCAGCTGGCTGAAAAGGCCGCCTTCCAGGCTGAAGTCAGCCTCGGCCTCCCTTTCTGTTTCCTTCCTGTGGGGTTTACCAGGGCTTCGGTCAGCCTGCGCCCGGGCAGGACTCGATGTGCTGCCTGTAGGGAAGGAAGACAGGTGATGCCTGCTCTGTGCGTTGGTCCATTGGTTCACTTGACAAATGCACCTACTATGTGCCCGGTGTGGTTCTAGGCACCGGGCATACAGAGGGGTGGTAAGAAGTCACCGAGGCGCACGCCTGCAACACCAGCAACTTGGGAAGCAGAGGCAGGAGGACCCCAAGTTCAAGGCCAGCCTGGGCAATTTAGCAAAACCCTTTCTCAAAATAAAATTTTGAAAAGGTCTGAGACGTGGCTCGGTGGTAGAATGCTTTCCCAGTATGTGCAGCGCTCTGGGCTCCATCCTCAGCAGCGGATAAACCTCTCTGAGGTAGCAATGCCTCTCACCAGCTCCATGTGCTGCTCAACGCCCAAGGTCAGAGGCTGGGTGCGGGTCACCCTGGCCAGCTCTGGGGGTCGCTGTAGCAGCCTGCCTTCCTTGAGCTCCTGAGGCCCCTGCATCCCTCATACCTCCTGGAGTGAGCCGGCCAGATTTCAGTCCTCATTCTTGGCCTTGGTCAGGTGCCCCTGGGCAGGGGAGGGACCATCTGCTGCCATGGTGGCCTCGCCAAGCCTACAGTGGTCAAGAGGGGTGGCTTCAGGATTGGAGGCCAGGTTTCTCTGACACCAACACCACGGTCGAGCTCTGGGGGTTGGGCTGCAGGCGGGGGCAGCTGCTTCTGTCTTCCTGCTGCGGGTCACACTTGGGCGGTGCCCAGCCGGGCTGCAGGGCTCTGGCTGGAGGCACTGTTGCTGAAAGTGTTCGTTCTGAGTTATTGCAAGCTTTCAATCTTTAATGCACATCCGTCCTCTGCCTGCGTTGGTTCATTACTTACTCATTCTTGCAACAAATAGCATTGATTCTGTGCCAGGAACAGAGGTGAACAAGATGTGTTCCCATCGTCCAGCATCTCATGCATGTGAATCAGTGGGCTCACGACCCTCCTGGGGAGCAGCAGAGGGTGGGAGAGGCCTGGCAACCCTTGAAGGACTAATGGTGATAGTGATGATGGTGGTGGTGATGGTCATGATGGTGGTGATAGTGATGGTCATGATATTGGTGATGGTGGTAGTGGCGATGGTGGTGGTGGTGATGGTGGTTGTGGCTCAGTGGTACAGCACAAGCTTAGCATGTGTGAGGCCTTCACTTCTTGGCTCCAGCACACACACACACACACACACACACACACACACACACACACACAGCCCAGAGTCAAACCCCCACGATGGGCTGGGGTCCCCAGTCTGTCTGCACATTCCTGCAAACATCTGTCCATTCACGTAGGCCTCACAGCCTGGTGTCGTGAACCTTCGATACACGAGGAGGCCCGGGCACAGAGGGGCTAACCACCTGGCCTGGGTGAACCTGAGCCAGCAGCAGAGCTGGGATTTGAATCCAGACGCCCTGCTCCCAAGTCGGCGCGCTAACCACTGCACACACTGCGTGAGTGGGAGGGCGCTGGAGAAAGGACTGGGGACAGCATTTGCCGATCTCAGAACCATGACACAAACAGACTGCCCCTAGGCTCCTGGGTCAGAATCCAGGCCAGAGAGGAAGCTGTCTTTAGACTGGTGCCAAGCAAGGGTCCTGGATTCAGGCAAGGAGAGCTGGCCTCTCCGGGGCCAGAGATCCACAGCGGGGCTTCTAATGACCTTGGGTAGGGACGGAGTCTGGGCCACGCGCCTTGCCTTATTTCTTTATGATTGCAGCTCTGCCTGAGGCCTGAGCAGGTGCTCTGTGGAGGAGCAAGGGCCCGGCCAGAGTGGGTGTAGGCCAGGCAAACCTCAGCTGGGGCTCAGCTGTGTCACTGGCCGCTGGGGTCACTGCAGGTGAGACTCGTCTGCCCTCCCAGGCACTTGGTGCTCTGCTTCAGGTCCACCATGGAGAGCAAGTCAGAGCCCCTGCCCCAGCCTGCAGGCCCCGGTGCTCCATGCTGTGCCCACCTGGCTGACCTCATTCTGCATAACCCCCCCTGCACTCTGAGCACAGTGGCCACGCTGCCCTCACACAGGTCCCTTCACAGCCACCGTGGGCCTCTGCTGAGCACTGTCATGCCCACCACTTAGGAACCTTGTCCAGAATGCTCTCTGTGGCAGCCTCGGTCCTCCCTTCATGTCTGTTCAGCAGCCCACCTGACCTCCATGGCCTCAGCAGCCCGCCTGACCTCCCAGCCTCCAGCAGCCCACCTGACCTCCACAGCCTCAGCAGCCCACCTGACCTCCACGGCCTCAGCAGCCCACCTGACCTCCCAACCTTCAGCAGCCCACCTGACCTCCACGGCCTCAGCAGCCCACCAGACCTCTGCGACCTCCAGCAGCCCACCTGACCTTCCGGCCTCCAGCAGCCTGTGGCTCCATCCACCAGCCTACACTCCTCAGCACTCTGCCCAACAGCGTCCAGTTCTCAAAGGGGTGGGCTTTGCTGCCTGGTGCCCCCCGTGGGCCTTCACCTGTGGACTCCACACTGCCATTGGCTAAATGAAGGGCCTGTTTCCTCAGCCCTGAGGTGGGCATCGGCGGCAGGTCTCCTGAAGCCAGGGCTGTGTCCTGAGCATGGTCTGTCCCCGTTGCTCACTGTGGTGGGCTGGAGGGGGCGTCAGGGCTGCTTGGGTAGTGAGAGGGGCTGCCCGTCCGGGTCCGTGCTTGCTGTCATAGGACTGGACCAGTGACCACTAGCTGGCTGCCCCTGTGCTTTGTCCCTTCCACAATGCCCACTCACCCTTCTTCCTGCCACAAGTTGAAGAAGCAGCTCGTGGCCTTTGCCAGAAGCTGAGTAGGTGCTGGCACCTGCCCTGGGGCCTCCAGCCCCAGGACCTTGCGCCAAAATAAACCTCTTTTCTTCCTAAGTTACCCAGCGTCGGGTAACCTGTTAGAACCACAGAAAACAGACCAGGACACACATCAGACAAACCCATTTGGGGGTGCACTGGAAGATGATCGACAAGTGTTCTTTGGAAGCGTCACCATCTTGAAAGACGGGAAAGATGGAGGAACCGTCATAGAGTGGAACGGACACAACTAAATGCAGCGTGGGGTCCCAGACCAGAAAAAAGGCACAAGGAGAAAACTGTTGAAATCCTGTGCTAGTTTGTGGCTTAGCTGACGAGTCGAGTCTCAGTGAGTGCTGAGGGTGTTTCTGTGGTCATGTTGACATGACGGGGAGCCGGGTGAAGGGCGCAGGAAGCCTTCTGAGCTATTGGTGCACACACTCGTGAGACCAGCTGTGCGGAAAGAGCACAGGCCGAGGAGCAAGAGGACAACACAAAACTAACAGACTTCGTCCTCGTATCAGAGCCACACAGGAGCGTGTCGGCCCGTACCTGCCAGCTGCTCCCGCACACGCAGCCAACCACAGATCCGCGCGTTCGGGCAAGAAGTGTGTCGGCACCGCGCAGCCACAGCCCCTCACCTCTTGCCTACCCGCTGAGTGGTGAGCGTCACTGCGGTGCGTGTTTGTAGAAAGGACAGGGCAGGGGGCTAGTGACCGGGGGGTACTTTTCAGCTGTCAAATCCCACTTCAGCAATAATCTCCCCAGCAACTTGAGGTCAGGCTGTGAAAACCTTCCCCCGCCGCAGGCCTGGGAAGCGTAACCAGTGCTACCCAAATGGCAGCCACTGACGGCCACCGCCACCGGCCACAGGGACTCCACCCACTTGTCAGGCACATCAGAGCTGATGAAATGGTCTCACCTTTTAAAACTCGAATGGATGCATTTTAAAAAGTGAACACCGTCCCCATCCCTGGAAATGGGAAGCCAGCCTCACCTACCGTGGGTCCACGGGATCCGTGAGACTCGGCGCGGTGAGAAGGTTCTAGTAAGGACTGCGGCTGCAGGAGGCTGTCCCTGGAGCCTGCTCTTCTCTGCAAGTGCAGTCATTGGGGTGGGGGGTGGCCCAGTGGTGGAGCGCTTACCCAGCACTCAAGGCCCTGGGGTCAGTCCCAGCACCACACACACTGGGACTGTAGGTGTTGAGAGGCTGCTGTCACCTAATGAGAGTCGTCCGGACTTGATCAAGAGAAGGGAAAGGGAGAGGCGGCCCCTGCCTCCTCCCGGAGGGACAGGCACCATCAGGCGGGGAGGCAGTGACGCCTGGGACCTGGCCTGCCCTTTCCCCAGGAGCTGGGCTGTTCCCGCAGGGCCAGGTCTGGGCCCTCCTGCAGGCAGCCTCCTCCCTCCACTCGGCAGCACGTCAGTCCACAAGGAAGCGAAGCATGTGACCTCCTTGGATCTCTTCTCACAGTGTGTCATTATTCTCAGGTGTTCTAGGCCGTGCTTCCCCATGGGCAGTGCCGGCAGGATTCTCCTGTTCTGCTCTATTTACTTATTTATTTATTTTGAATGCTGGTGGCAGCCCCCTAAACAGATTTCTGAGCCCACTAATTGCCACAACCTGCAACTGGCAAAGTGTCATTGAGGGTTGAAGTGGGAATCCTATTTACAGGTCACATGTTTTAAGCACCTGCTATCTGCTAATCACAGTGCTGGACACTCCCATTCATTCTGAGCACACTTTGTAGATCAGACCACCAGGCTCAGAGAGGGACATCACTTAGCCCAGCTCACACAGCAGAGTAGGGCAGGTCGCGGGATGCCTTGTGGCTGGAATGCCTGCCTGGGGGCCAGCCGCAGTGGCTTGCTTGGGTTGCTCCCAGGGGAGGTGAGCAGTAGGAATCCAACCGCAGGCTGCTGTGGGGAGCAACCCTGAAATCGCAGCGCAGAGGAGCCCCAAACCTGGCGGATGCCTTGATTCTCTTTAGGTTTTTAGTTTTAAATAAACTTTCAAATTGAAGTGTGGCTCAGGGCAAAGTGCTCCTCTGAAACGTGCTGCTCGTGGCCGTCGAGGGTCGGGGTACAGCCTGTTTTCAGCACCCGGGAGGCCGCGAGGCGAGCAGGCGCCTGGCTGCTGGGGCGTCAGTCCTGAGTGTCCTTCGTTGCCGTGTGGATGGCCTGTGTGGGGGGCTTCTTCCTTCCATAGCACAGCGGTGCTGTCACCCACACGGCTGTCCTCTGGTCCCAGGAAAAGCCAGGGACCCCTGCAGACCTTGCAGCCAGGACCTGCCCGCTGGATGCCAGGGGCTCCGCGTGCCAGCCAGTCATCTTACCTGTCCCTGCAGAGCCCCCAGAGGCTGGCGCCTCCCTCAGCAGAGGCGGGTTTGAACCCAAAGCCTGGGTCACCCCCTCCCCATGCTGCTCTGGCAGAGAGCTGCCTAGCGAGCCCACCAGTGGTGATGGCCACAGTGCCAGCGAGGGTCACGGTCGCGGCTCACCACTGCCTGCTTTGTGTGACGACTGACCACACCTGCAGCGGGTCTCCAGCGGTCCGTCAGCCGCACCCCCACGGCAGGCAGGACTCCCCCCACTTTACAGAAGTCAAGCCAGTCTGCGCAGCTACCTGCAGACGTGGACTGGCGAGGGGAGCGCCCAGGCCGTGTGCGAGGGGCCCCTGGCGTGCACACCACTAACCGAGGCGCCCTTGGCTGCTGCAGAGCTGTGTTCCCACTGCGGCACTGTAGGGAAGGCCACCTGGGGACAGGGACAGATCAGTCGTCCCTGGGGGCTGGGCTTCAGGAGAGTGAGACCACTGTTGGTCACTGTCCCGCTGGACAGATGCCATCGCATGTTGTCCAAGCCCGCAGGTCGCACGGCACTGGGGGTCTGTGCTGTGGGGACCGTGCGCCTGGAGTGACAGGTGTGATGCCAGATGCACCTTCTGTGGCCGATGTTGACAGGGTGTGTGTCAGGGAGGGCGGGGGTGTGTGGCAGGGAGGGCGGGGCTCTGCGTGCCTTTCAGTTTTCCTGTGACCCTCAAGCTGCTCTAAAGCACAGTGCTTTGTGGAAATGGAGGTGCACGTCCGCAGGGCACTTGCTGCTGAGCTGCCAGGACCCCGGATGGATGGGGCGTCCTCGTTCCACACTGGAGGGCGTCCCTGGCCAGCCAACTGTGGGCCCTTCCTTCCTGTTCCTGCCTGCAGGTGTGTGCTGGCCACAGAGGCTCCAGGGAGGCCTCTGTTGGGTCTGGCTGGCTTGGGTGGGTCCCCAGGAGGTGGGCTGCTCCTGCCCTTTGGGCAGGCGGAGGAAGGTGAGGGAGGTGGTGGCTGCCTTCTCTGGTCCCCACTTCCCAGGACAGCGTGTGCTCGGGAGGCCGGCCTCAGCACTGCCAGAGTGTTGCCAAACCCAGGCTCAGCTGAATCAATGTCCTTTGGAAAAGTACATCTTGCTCAGGATCCAAGTGAAGCTGGAGGCTCTACAGCCAGCACGCTGAAGTCGCCAGGCATGACTCACACCCAGCGGGAGTGGGGGGTGGCCTGGAGGCAGGCGCTGCGCTCAGCTGGTGCCAGGGCCCGGGCGCCCCTTGTGCCAGGGCCCTCGCTGAACAGCATGTGCCACAGACCACATCATCAGAGGCTTCGTCAGGACCTGAACACCCGCACCATTCAAGAGACGTCGCCTCTCAGTCATGGATAAAGTGAATCACTATGAAATTAGATTTTCTTATTGACTTGCGTTATTGGTTTAGAGATGGTGTCAGTCCAGGATGAATTTGTGGTCAATAACAGCTCCAAAAGCCTGCAGATTTGGGGGCATCTGGACATCTTCGGAAGAGCCCCCAGGTGCAACTCTGGTCCTTGCTTGTGACATTGGGAATTCCGTGCAGCTTGCCAGACATCAGGTTCTCATCTTTAAAATGGTTCTGGACTAAAACAGCCCCAAGAACCCAGAAAGGGTATGTCTCCTGTTCCTAAGCCCGTGACCTGGGCAGACATTGCTAATTCATCTCAGCACACGCACACCGAGTCAGGCTCAGCCGTAGAACAGGTGCCCCTCCATGGATGAACCCTCCCGGTGGCCATGGTGGGGGGTCTGATCTCAACGCCCCTCCAGCTCTGCTGCTCTTAGATCTCTTTGCCCTGTGGCTTTTTTCAGTTTGACTCTGATTCAATACAAAGATGACATGTTCAAGATTTAAGGCCAAATACACAATCTGATCGTCTCCAGGCCAAATCTGACCCCTAGAGTGTTTGCTTTGCATGTTTTTTTATTTAAGTAGTCAGTACTATTTTTAAATGGGTGATTTCACATAAGACCTCAAGAGCCTCTGCCCCCGGTGGTCCTCCGGCCTCTGCTCTCTGCCCCAGGGCCTTTGTGGATGCTGTCTCCCTTAATTCAGATCTTCATTTACATGTCTCCTTCCCAGATTAGTCTTCTCTAACAGCCCCGCAGCCCCCCTAAAATTGACAACACTGAGATGTGCCCACCTGAAAATGATCACCAGGTACCCTCGGCCAGGCTGGCCAGAGGACGCCTGAGTCTCCTTCCTCCTGCCCTCTACAGGGGCTAGTGAGAAAAGCCTCACTGTTTGGTCTGGGAGCTGAGCACTGGGACCTGGGCGTGCTTCCTGATGCTCCCTAACTCCTTTCCCACCCGTGCCCTGTGCTGTGGAGAGGGGCTGGGATCCCAGCCTGGCTAAAGCGTGTCCAGTGCTCTTGGGCTTCGGACCGTGACCCTTGGTGGGAGCCGGCCCTCCGTGGGCACCCTTCACTCTTTCCCTGCCCGTTCCCTCTTCCCTTTTCCAAATCAAGGTCTGTGTCTGAGAGTCACTGTCACAGGCTTTCTGAACTTGTCTTTTTCTGTGAAAATGGGGCCGGACTAGTTTTTGCACCTCAGTGGCACTGACTGCCTGAGACCGCGTGGGGTGGTGAGGTTCTCCTTCCCTCCGAAAACCTTTCCCCCGTCCTCTGCTTTTGCCCCAGATGGAGCAGGACTTGACTCCAAGGTCACTGGGAACGTTGTCAAAGGTGCTCTCAGAGCGGGGAGCAGATGGAATCCGAAGGGCAGGGAAGTGGGGCCCCCCAAAGGGACGCCCTCCGCAGGGACCTGGGCCTGATGCCACCAGTGCATTCCTTTGAAACCTCTGTGCAGAGCCAGCCTGGCGGGGAGCCACAGGCCCAGAGTGGAGAGTCCAGGCCCGGAATAGCTCCGCTGCTAGTTGTCGGGCTGGTTGTATTTTTATCCACGATGGGTCACTTAGACAGGCCCGGCCCCCGCCCTGCCCCTCTGAGGTGCTTTTCCATTTATAGCGTCTGCACAGGGAGGTCGTGGTGGCCTGGCTGTGTTGGGGGCCGTTTGCTGTGTCCTCCGCCAGCCGGAAGCCTGGCTGCAGGTCGTGGCTGCAGGGCGGGGAGGCGGTGGGGGTGGGTCCTCTCCGCTGTGCTTGCCAGGACCCGGGCCCCTTGCACCGTTCCGCAGCTCCCCAGCCCCCCACCCTTCGCTCCCTCGCAAGGGCCCATGGCTTGCTGTTGGCACCAGGAGACGGCTCTAAGCGTGGACAGCCAAGGCCTCTGGGGTGGTGTGGAGTGTCAGGAGGCCAGGGAGTATCGCTGTGTAGCCCCCTGGGTCCCTGACCAGGGGTCCAACCCTGACGGCCTCCTGCTGGCTGTGTGCACCTAGGCGAGTTGCTGTCCCTCTCTGAGCCTCCGTTTCTGTAGTCGTTGGTGTGTCCTGGGTAGGGGAGGATTCAGTGGGATCGAGTGGTCAGCTAAGTGTGGCTTGGCCATGAAGCAGGAGCCTGGAAATGCCGGTGCCTTTCCTCGTCGCTGTTGACCTGTGGTGACTCGGGTGGGCACAGGCTGAAAGTCCGATGAAGCAGCTTGAGGTTGGAATTGAGTTGACCATGTGGGTGGGTTTGAGGGGAACACCGTCCCGCCAGTACTGGGCTCCCTGGCCCGTGAGCTGGTCTGTTTCTCCATGTCCTTCGGCCTCCGCGGCAGTGCTCGCTGGTTTCCAGCATGTGGGTCCTGCGTTTCTGTCAGAATTTACCCTGAGCATGTGATACTTGCCTGCATCTCCTGGGAGTCCTAGTGTAGCCATTTGTATGAATTTGCAGTTTCACCTTCTTTTTTTTTTCCCGAGGATTTAAACGAGGGTGTGAATTCACTTTTATGACTGTCCCCCCCAAACACACGAGTAAGAGTTAATGAGGCAAGGTCTGCCCTCCGCCGCCTCCTGGTACTGTCTGCTGGAGAGGCCCGGTCGGTGTGTGGAGGCCTCCTGGCCCGCAGGCCGTGTCCTCCACGTCATGGCCACGTGTCAAGGGGGCCATGCCTGCACCTGCATGGGTGGCCAGTCTCCAGCGGTGCTGTTAGGGCTGGTGCTGCGGGCACAGCCTTGTGTGGACGTCACTTTGTGTTTCCACCTGGCACTTACTGGGTGTCATGGATAGGCCCAGCCCTGCATGACCCACAGGAGACACAGGGACAAATCTGCCTCGGCCCCGCCCAGCCGGAGCTGAGGACCCTGTAGGTCTCCCAGGCCTGGGCCGAGAACCTGTGTGCAGAGCCCAGCCTGTGGAGCGCGGTGGCCGGCCTTCGGGAGAGCAGTAGGCAGCTTTGCCGCCTCCCTCTCTGGCCAGACTCGCCTTTCTTTGGGATAGCAGGGCAGGGTTGGGCCAGGACTCCGCGGTCCAAGGGCACGTGTGGGGTGATGGGGCAGGAGCTCGGGCTGTGGGGGCTGGGAGGCAGCCCAGGCTGGAGACCACCACACGGGCGCTGGGGCTTGGGGAGCACGGGCTGTGCGCTGGCGACCTCGGCATCGGGCAGCTGTGTGCTGGGGCATCTGCCAGACCTCCCGTAAGCCCAGGCCTTGCTCCTCCACCTCCCAGCCCCACGCCCCTGGGGGAGACACGGGGCCCCCTGGCCAGGAGCAGGTGGCCCTCAGCCAGACTTCACGAGGCCAAGCCCGGCCGTGCACCTGGGCCAGTAAATGGGGACAGCAATACTGTCTGCCGCAAAGGGCCACACGCAGCTGGGGGATGATGGAAGCAAAGGCTCAGCCCAAGGCCAGGTGCCCGGGAGCCCTCATCGTGGGGTCACCCTGTCCTGGAGTGGCTGCCATCCTCCTCCTTCTCTCAAGGCTCCTGCACCTAGAGGGAACAGACACCAGACTGTTCCAGTGGGACAGCACAGGGTGGCATGAGTGCAGCTTGAATGTCAAGGTCGAGGCTCGGGCAGGAGGGAGTGATTCCAGGGCACAAGCTCAGCCTGCCCCTCAGCAGGGGTGCCCGCCTGTGCCCAGCACACTCAGGCGTGTGCACTGGTGTCAGCACCGATCCCAGGCTGAAGGGAGCGGGCAGAGCACCCTGGGCTGGGCGCTGGGGGTGCGGGGCCGGTGGGCAGGGCTGACGGAGTGGAGCGCCTGCAGGGAGCCAGTGGCTGTTTTAGGATGAATGATCCCCCACTTGCAATGACTTGCTGCCAAGTGGCATCTGATCCCGTTAAGCCTTGGAGACAGTGGCTTCATAGCCTCCTGCCCCCAGCCACCCACACATGGCGGCCACAGAGCCAAGACTCATCTGCAGGAGCAGGTGGATGGGGTCTAGCGTTCGAAGTTGAAGTGGCAGAGCTGAGGGCGCTGGGACAGGGAGCCAGGGGAGCCCGGTAGCCGGGAGTCTCCAGCTCGGCTTTTTGCTAGGGACAACGTGTTGGCTTTGGGCCGCCAGTAGCTGACCCTAGCCCGGTGGCCCAAGGTGGCCTGCGTCTTCTCCCTGGCGGCACCAGGGCTGCCGTGTGCACGTGGCCTGTCTCACGCCGAGGCGGGAAGCCAGAGGCAGGACCTTGCGCTCACCACATCGTCCCCAAGAGTCACAGCAGCCAGGTGGGCGTCATTGTGTCCCTGTGCTTCCTTTGCCCAGTTTCTCTCTGGGGCACAGAGCAGGAAGGACAGGGAAGTCCACCTGATTCCACGGTCCTGCCTCTGGGGGCCATGCAGGCCATGGCCCTGACCTCCACGGCAGGAGCAGAGCAGGGGGACCTCTGAGGGAGAGCTCGGGGTGGCTGGGGACAGGGGTGCCCACCGGTGCGGGTTTTTCTGCACGTGGCAAGCTACCTCAGCTCCAGCACTGTGGACACTGGGGCTGGTGGCTCTCCTTGTAGCATCCTGTCCCTGTGTACTTGGGATGTGTGGCAGAATCCTGGCCTCCACCCTCTCGTGCTGTGGCACCCCAGGCCCAGCCGTGACGGCCGCATGTCTCTAGACAGCGCCTCGTCCCGGGAGGCACGGTGGCTCCTGATTGAGCCTCTCTACACACAGCTTCTCAAGGACATGAGAGACGCCAAGGGTTCATATGCTTCTCACTGGCTTGTTTTTGTTTTAAATACTTTTTTAAAAAAAATGAAATGGGTCTCGCTGTGTTGCCAGGCTGCTAGCTCCTGGGTGCCGGGGACCCTCCCGCCTCCTGAGGAGCTGGGACTGCAGGTGTCTGCTTGAGATGCTCCTCTCACTACACCTCAAACTGCCGGCTCGCTGTTCCTGAGGCTTCTGTTGTTGGTCCTATAAAGTGAATGGTGGGACCCGTGATCGCCGGGAAGCTTCTAAAGCTGATGATGGAGCCCACCAAGGCCAGGAGACCGCTCAGCCTCATCTGTAAAATGGGACGACGGTCTCTAACTCGAAGGTCACTCAAGAGAACTGTATGAGAACATGCCACTCAAGGACCTAGCATGACCCTAGCACAAAGTAGGTCCACACCGAGTGTCCCTCTTCCCTCCCACATTCTCTTTACCCTCTTTTCCACATTCTCTTGATGGTGGGGTGGCCACAGCTGATCACATCACCACAGCAAGGGGCTGACTAATGTGAGCGAGGAGGATGGACAGCTCACTTCCTGATCCGTCACATGCCTGGGTTCTCACCAGCCTCCTGGTGGCCCAATTTCAGTGACATTCACCACTGACTCACTTGGCTTGTGGTCAGTTCTGAAATCAGGGTCCTTTTCAGCTCTTCCTTCTCCACCCCACCAGCTTCCAGCTTGAGTGGGGAAGGAGCTATTATTCATGTAGGTTGTGTTCAGGTGGTCCTTCCCAAGGAGCCCAAGCTTTGCCGGATGGCAGCTCCATGAGAGCAGGGACTGTGTCTGCCTGCATCTATGGCATTTCCCTGCCAGCTGCCGCACTGCCTGGTAAGGCAGAGGCTCAGGAAACATCTGTTGAGTCAAGGAATGCCTGTCCTCCAGAGGTTCCCACTGCTCCAGGGCAGTGCGCTTGGGAAAGCAAACCCTGAAACCTGGAGACCTCGGGGCAGTTTGCCAGCAAGTGAGCTCTAAAGTGGCTCCCATGAGCCGTGAGAGGACCACGCCTGGGGCCTCAGGGTCCCGGTGAATCCCAGCTCCACTGTTGCTGGATCGGTGACCTCGAGCATGTTGTTTCCACCTGAGCCTCAGTTTTTTCCCTGGAAAGATGGGATGCCAAGACCTGCCAGGGTGATTGTGGGAATTAGATGCAAATGTGTCTGTGCAGGTCCAGCCGGATAGAAGGGACCACCGCTCAGCGTCTCCTACTGTCAGAAGCGTCGCCCACCTTGAGGGGCCTGCTGCTGTGCTCCCTCCCCCGGGCTCTGTTCACCCATCCTCCCTCCCACCCTGTGCTGCCCCCAGCAGACACGACACCGGGGATGGTCAGATGCCGCAGGCAAGGAGCAGGCCTGTGGGGAAAGGCTGAAGGGGACTTCACGGGGTGTCTCCCCCGTAACTTTCAAAAAATATTTCCACTGGATTTTGGAAACTAACTTTTCGTCTTGAAATGATTTCAGACTTACCCCCCAAATTACACAAACGGCAGAGTTCCCGTCTGCGCTGCTCCCGAGCTTCCCCAAACGCTCCCTCTTACATAACGGCGCCGCCAGCCGACCCAGGAAGGCGACCCAGGAAGGCGCCCGGCCCGTCTGTTGGCCAATCTGCGGAGCTCGCCAGAGGTTGTGGGATGACCCACCGACGTCAGTTCGCTGAGCCAGGGTCCCCTTTGGGTTCGGCTGACCTGTCTCCTGCTCTCCTCTCTCTCAGTTTGGACCGGTCTGGTGTTTTGTGATCAGATCGAAGCTGTTCGCTCAAGACCAAGAGGGGCAGAGGACGAGGCCCTCCTGCAGCTGTCCCCCCACGTCGCTCCTGTTGCTGGGTCGCTGGCCTCCTTTGGAGGCTGCACATGCCTCTGCCCTGGCCCTGGGTGGCCTTTTCAGGCCCGAGAATGGCCGTGTCTTTCTCCAACCCTGCAGGGTTTCTCACCCAGAGGGCCGCAGTCAGGCCCTGGGCCTCCTCTGACCACGGACCCTCTGGACTGCCTCACGAGAACTGGGAACCTCCATGTAAAATTCTGAGTATTTGGCTTCTCTTAAAAAAACCCAAAGACCTGGCCACCCTGATCCCGCCCCACGCCTACCCCTCCCCTGCTGACTGGGGGCATGTTGTCCCAGTACGCCACCCCAAGCGGAAGGCTGAGCGAGTGACGACTGCACCTGAGCTGCCCCGGCAGTGCTGCCCGCCCGGCTGGCCGTGCACATGCTCAGAGGCCTCACGCCAGCCCGCGGTGGGCGCGTCATCCACAGGGGGCCCGCTTTGTGACACAGTGCTGAGGGTCGCAGGGAATTTACTGAGTTCGTTTCCTGGCATATCAGGGGAGGCTCCCCTGGAGACGGGCTGAGAGGCTGCTGCGGGCGCGGCCGGCCAGAGCAGGTCGGGCTCCCGGGCTGCCCGTCTCCAGCGAGGCCGCCCCTTCTGCACCTCCTCCAGGGTGGCTTGGCATCCTGGGCTGGAACCTGCTCCAGCCGCTGGCACGTTTCCTCCCCACCCAGGGTGCCCGGACCTCTGATGGCCTCCAGGCACCAGGCCTGAGCGTGCCTGGCCGCAGCCCTCGCGGCACCCTGCCCCGCTCCCCCAGCCCTTCCCCTGGGCTCCCTGTGCCCTGTGCGCACACGGATGGAGGCCCCCGTCCAGGGCCTGCCCCGCGCTCAGCCTTGACCTGTGCCCTCCTGCCTGAGCGGCTTCTCCCTGCACCGCCGCCTGCCCCCTTCAGACATCAGCCCCTTCAGGAGGTTTCACAGGGACCTCGGGCTCCCGTGAGGGAGTGCGGACCCACTCCCCTACGCTGTCTGTGTGTCCTAAATACTGTGCAGTGCGTGTTAACCGTGGTGCCAGCCAGTTCTCAGCAAGCACTTCGGGTGTGTCAGGCACCTGCCGGGTGCTTTTTATGTACTTGGTCATTTGCCCCTCACTCCTGCACTGTGGGGTAGTTGCTGCTGTTCTCCACAAAGTGACCAAGGCACAGAGAGGTTATGTGATGTGCCCAAGGTCACACAGGGACATAGGCACCGTTGAGCCCACAGGCAGTCTCACTCTGCAGTCAGACTGCTTGACCTCTAATGTGCCTCCAAGGTCAAGGGCCCACCGTTTTAAAGAGGGACAGGTGGGTGGCACATCAAGTGGCTCCTCTCCCCAAGTCCTCATTACTGTTGCTGAGCAGGCAGCAGAGAAAGCAGTGCCCTTTGAACCTGGTGGCCCACAGGGGTCCTTCTCCCCAAGGTCTTAGTGTAATTGGCAGAGTCAGGTATCGGCCGTTGGCAAGATGTCCCCATCCACGGCTGGGGTTTCACAGGACACTTTTGTTTCCCAGCCACCAAAGAGGAGCCACATGCCCACTTGTCACCAGCCTCCACCGAGTCAGCCCCCCCACCAGCCTGGTGCCTGTGGGCCGGGGCGTGACCTGTGCCAGGGGAGAACTGCCTGCTTGGCACCTCCAGGGACAGGAAGGGGAAGAGGCCGGGAGTAGGAGGCCCATCTCAAAAGAGGAGGAGAGCCGAGGTCAGAGAGGGAAAGTCTTGCCTACAGTCACACAGCAAGGAAGAGGACTAGCCGAGATTGGAGCCACCTGATTCCCGGGCCTCAACTCTTACAGCCAGAGTTAAATCCATGTCATCAGATTCTAAACCCTGGGGTTTTTTGCCACCTCCGTGACTTCCCTGTGCTCTGGTGGGATCCTGGTGTGGAAGGGCAGTGGTACTTACAGGGAGGAACCAGAGGTGACGGGTCACCAGCTGGTGCCAGGCCCCTGGGCCGCTGGCAGATGTTGCATTTGCCTCGAGCAGAGCAGGGGCAGGGGCTGCAGGGGACAGTGGAGACAGGGTGGGCAGAAGAGGGGTGAGAGGTCAGGCCTGAGAGCAGGAGCCATCCTGTTTCCCTAGAGTCGCCCGAGTCACTCCTCAGTTATTTATGCAGTGCCTGCAGGTGCCAGGCCTGTGCCAGGGCTTGGGGACGTGGCCAGGGACACACCAACAAGGTCCTTGTCCTCAGGGAGGTTACACTTTGATGGGGAAGACCCAGACAAGCCCAATGAGCCCTCGAGGTCACATGGCATGACCTTAGGTAACAAGCGTCGTGAGAGAGGTACCGTGGGGGGTCATGGCTCAGTGCCCACCAGCGCCCGGCACCTGCCTGCCCTTTCCCACACTGTCTCACTGCTGCTGTTCCTTCCACAGGTTTGACATCTACAGGAAGGTGCCCAAGGACCTTACACAGCCAACCTACACTGGAGCCATCAGTGAGTAGCCTCCTTCTGCCCCTGTCCCCACCCTGCATGTGTCCCTGGCACCTGAGCCGCCCCCTCTGTGCAGAACTTCTGGATCAGGGAGGAAATAAGGAGAGACAGGAGAGAAGAGGTGCCCTCCTCCCATGGGGTCTCCTCCCTGGCCCTGCCAGGTGTAAGCACTGTTTCTAGAAGGATACACAAGGTGTTATCCATGCCGTTGAGGAGCCCAGAATGCTCCAAGATATTTTTTGTGGTGCTGGAGATGGGACCCAGCTTGCTGGGCATATGCTCGACACACTGAGCTGCACCCCAGCCCCCCCGTCCAGATCCTTTGGAGCATCGATGTGGCACCTCAGGTGGGAGGTGGCAGCCCTCTGGGATGTGCCAACCAAGCACGGGTTAGGTAAAGGTCTGTGTTCAGTCACCCTTGGGCTCCATGTGGGAGGCACCTGGGACGTGGGCGGGTTGCATGCTCAGACTTGGGTCCCGTCCCCAGGATGCCCTGCTGTGTGTGCACAGATATTCCAGAACCTGTAAGGACCTGAGATCCGAAAGCGTTCCAGATAAGGGACCCTCAGCCCGTAGAAGCTGCCCTGGGGACGAAACTGGGGTTCAGGGGAAAGAGGGAGATTTGTTTTCATAGCTTTGAAGCAGTTTGAGTTCTTTTCACGTGCGTGCTTTTATCCATTTAATAAAAACTCACCTGGATTTTGGTTTCTGAAGACCACTCTTCAATAACAGGGACCAAGACTCCTTAGAGAAACCACCAATTCCAGCGAGAGTCAGGGAGGTGCACAGATGGCCGCGGGGCTTGTGCCCACAGAACCAGGACCGTGTGAGGCCGAAGCTGGGGATAGGAGTAGCAACCCGAGCAGTTTAGGACCCAGAGAACTTAGACGCCGGCCTGCGGGGCTGCACTGACGTGAGTGAAGGGAGGAGAGGCAGGTCTTCCTCACAAGGAACCCCAGGCAGTACACGCAGACCCTCGGCTTCCGGAGGCCGAGGGGAAGGCGCCTGTCGCTGCCAGAGAAGAGGCTAGGGATTTAGAACAGCAGCTTCACAGCCGAAACCTGAAGGCACCAGCTGAACCCAGCAAGGAGGGCTGGCGTCACCAGTGACAAGTCCCTTGGATGTCATGTACCCTGACAGGCCAGTGGAGGCACCTCGTCTCCATGGGGTCTTCACAACCAGGCCAATTGTGAGAGATCATCACCATCCCAGGCCGGGGGCCCTTCCAGGGGACTCGCTTAGGGTGAGGCCTTGAAAAACAGGAGACTGAGGACCTACCACCCGGCAGAGCAGAAGGACCCAGGATGAGTAAATGTGAAGTGGGATCCTGGATGAGTTCCTGGAACAGAAATAGTGTCTGTGGGAAAACCGGCGGCATCTGAGTACAGGCTGTGGCTGCTGCGCACTGCACCAACGTCACGCTCTTCGTTTTGACAGATGTGCCCTGGCTGGGCGAGCGGTTTCCGGAAGCCAGGTGGAGACTGTGCTGCCTTCACGTGTGCGGGGATCCCACAGGCAGATCTTATGTTGAAATAATACTCGAAAGCAAACCAGAGCCACCCTGCACGCGGGGCAGGGGGTGGCTCTTGAGCTTTGTTTTTCACTTGAGAAAACGCACTCTGGGGCGCTGTCACTCCTCTGAGGGTCACAGCTTGCGAAAGGCAGAGTCCGGTCTAGGACCCGGGGCCTCCTGGACCCTGGCCTCTCGGAGGTTGGTGGGGAGAGGTGTCTCCCCACCAAGGCAGTGAGCCTGGGGGCCACTGCCTCCCAGGTCAGCCCAGTCTCAATCGGGAGGATGGCCTTGGGGACCAGTACGGAGGGGTGGGGGAGGTAGATAAATAGAGATACAGATGCTCCTCGATTAGGTCCCCGTAACCCCTCATACATGGAAAATACCCTAAGTAAAGAATGCGCTGGGTCCCCCCAACCCAGGGACACTACATCCCTGCACAGCTCTCTAGGACGTTGTCACTTCCCCTGGTGATTGTGGGGCTGACGGGGACCTGTGGCTCGCTGCCACCAGCCAGCGTGGAGCGAGGGTCCTGAGCATCCCTAGCCTGAGTAAAGATCAGATTCAGCGTATGGCATGGCTCTGGGCCCTCGTGAAGTTGGAAAGTCCCAGTTCCTGTCCTTACGAGTTGGGGACGTTCGTAGCTAGAGCAGCAGCAGCCACTCGGCCTCGGCTTTGGAGTGGGGAGGCAGGAGGGCATGTCGGGGTCTAGGGCAGATGCATCCCAGAGCCCGTGTGGGCACCGAGCTGGGTGCTCTGCAGAAGCCAGAAATGTCGATTTCAACATACAGCCTCCCCAGGGGAGACTCCAAATTTTCAAGTGCAAGCCGGGCGTGGTGGCTCACGCTTGTAATCCTAGCACTTTGGGAGGCTGAGACAGGAGAATCGCGAGTTCAAAGCCAACCTCAGCAAAGGCGAGGTGCTAAGCAACTCAGTGAGACCCTGTCTCTACATAAAACACAAAAAATAGGGCTGGGGATGTAGCTCAGTGGTTGAGTGCCCCTGAGTTCAATCCCCAGTACCAAAAAAAAAAAAAAAAAAAAATTTTCAAGTGCATATCACTCAAGCCCAACAGATTGCCTGTGTGGGCCACCAGGTGCAACCTGTATTTGAGGCTGACCTTGACCTTAGAGGCCATGCACGGAAGTCCTGCACAGGGCGGGCCAGGACCCCCAGGCGGGTCAGCCCCACCGCAGACCTCCCTTCTTGGGGTTGGGCTGCTTCATATCCGAGGCCATGAGGAAGAAGGGCCTTTGGAGGGGGTGTGGGAACCTCCCCTGACCCATGTCCTGGGGCCTCTAAGCAGCTTTTCCTCAGGGCCAAAGGAGGGCTGAGAGGCCAGCCTCCACCGGTGCCTCCACCCTAACCGCCTGACTCTCTCTTGCAGTCTCCATCTGCTGCTGTCTCTTCATGCTCTTCCTCTTCCTCTCGGAACTCACCGGCTTCATCACGACAGAAGTGTAAGTCCTTCTGAGCCTCCTGGGACCCCAGATGACAGGAGGAGCCGCTAACGGGATGGCAACCCCCCCCTTCCTGGCTCTGTCACATCTGTGTCCAAGCCCCTGCTGGCCACAGCTCTCCTGTTTCAGAAAAGTGCCTTTGAACTTAGAGCGAAAGCCAGCGTGGCTTTGTCAAAGCGGAAAGAACATTTTCATTCGGTCCTCCGGGGCCTCCTGGGTCCGCAGATGAACAAACTGTTTGCTGAGCTGGGCGCTCCTTTGTTTGGCAGTGGGCCTCTGTCCCTCTGAATCAGCTCAGGGTCATTTGCTGCTGTAGCTGGGATTGTTCAGAGGATGGATGGCGGCTTCCTGGGGGGAGGGGAGCGAGTTGCTGACATCAGGCCCCCACGGGACCCCTCCTTGCCTCCCAGGCCCACAGGGCGGGGCCAGCGTGGGCCCTCAGGGTGGATTGGGACCCAGGAGCTTCCTGCCTCTGGCACTGACCTAAGACTTCAAAGCCAGAAAGCCTTGGGGGCTGGGCCCCGCCCCCACACCCCTCAGCCCTGGAATTTTCTTTTCCACTCAAGGAATTTCTTGTCTCCTTGGCCTTCCTCCTAAGAACAATGGATGCGGGAAGCACAGCTGCCCCGCCTAGGTGGCCCTTGATGGCAGACGGCATTACCACCTGGGACCCGCAGCCACGTGGTTGGGGTGTCTGTCAAGCCCACACAGGCACCTGTATCGCCTCCCCTTAGCTTGTTTCTGAATGTGGCTTCCCACCTGCTCCTGGGTGCAACAGTCTGCCTTGCTTGTCACTCTGATTGTTCTTAAACCTTTTGGCACCGAAGCCCAGAGGGCCTTATAGAGGGGTGAGGAGAGGCAGGACTGGGTGTCTGTGCAGTTGCTGCATTACTATGTGACCCTGAACAAACTGCTGAACCTCTCTGAGTCTCAGTGTGACTGAATGAGGGAAAGCTGAGCAGCGTGAGAGCTCTGCCCTAATTCTGGGAGAGATGTTGCTTTCTTAGACGTGACCCTCCAGGCAGTAGAGGGGTCAGAAAAAGACTTGCCCCCACCACTGCCTGTCCCCCACTGGGGGACATTGACCTTGTCCCAGGCAAGCATGTTCCCTCTTGTACATTTGGGCTGCTGGGTAGCTCAAGGGTTGCTCCATTATGAATCAGAAGTGGAAGCAAGAGCTGGAGACCAGCTACACTGAAGCACCTGCTGTATACCAGCGGGCACTGCCAGCTTCTGGGCTCACCCTGCTCCCTGGGGTGGGGGCTTCTCTGCAGACGTGCGGTGATCTGAATGAGGCGAGAGCAGTACTGCAGGATGGCAGCCAAGACTAGGCTCTTAGGCAGGTGGCTTCCATGCTGCGGGCACAAGCGTCAGCACGTGCAGAGGTCCTGAGGCAGGGATTCCTGGTTCTGTGAAGAGCAGGGAGAAGGCTGGGGTGAGGCCACGGGGCAGGAGGTGGAGTAGGCGGAGTGTGACCGTGTCTGTGCTGGGTGTCCCTGGGCTCGCTGCTGGGCGTGAGCTCCTGCCATGGTGGGCCCGTGTCTTCACCCAAGTGTCCATTCTCAGCGGTCAGCAGATGGGCAGCACTTGACCACAGCCATCCCCTGGTGTTCCTGGGGGTTGGCCCAGGACCCCCAAACATGACAGCATCTCCCATGCTGACGTGCCTTTATTATGGAGCATCCCCCGTGCACCCTGAGGGTGCACCTGCTGTGGAAGTTAGGCCCCCTCTGGACTCTGAGGCGCTGTCCGGCCGTGAGCGGCCGGCACACTGCGAGGTGTAGGAGTAACTCAAGAACCAAGTCTCCTCTGTTCATTCAAGTACAACGCTTTTCCTTTCCCCCTGGCGCTGGAGGGCCTCTGTGCTGGGCAGGTGGCCCACCCTGAGCCTCACCCCGCCTTCCGCTTGTTTCTAGTCCAGGGTTGGTTGAATCCGTGGACAAGGAACTTGTGATTGGAGGGTCGGCTGTGTGTCAGTGACGAGTGAGCGGCAGAGGATGAGGGGCTGCAGGGAGGCGATGCTCCAGGAGGGTCGAACCGAGCTCAGCCCGGCGCCTGCCAGCCAGGCCAGCCCCCATCCACCTGCAGGGACCCATCTAGCACTGGGTGGGCTTCAGGGCCCCTGGGCACCTGTCATGTAATACGTGCCCTGGGTGTTGGTTTCCTCAGCCCTCCTGCCCCTCTGTGGCCCTGGTGGATAACTTGATGGTGGCGTTCGTCAGCCCAGCCGTGGCAGGGCGCTGGGGCAGCGGGCCGCAGACCACAGAGCTGGACGTCACAGCCTCAGCTGATGCGGGCGGGGCCCGCCTGTGTGCGCGCGCCCGTGCTGCCCGCTGCCCGGGTCAGGCCTGCAGGCCAGTCCAGACAGCGCATGCTGTTTACCAAGGGTAGGGCGGGCCGCTTCTGCGGAGCAGTGTGTCCCCACCGCCTTCTCCTGCTCTAGGACTTCCTCTTGGTGGCTCCTGGATGCTCTGGTCCCACCATCCCTGGAAAGAAAGAGGCGAGGGAGGGAGGCATCATGACACCAGGGTCCACTCACCGAGAGTTTGCCTCACGTCCAGCCTTGGTGTCGTGGCTGGGGCGAGGAAGGACCTGCGTGAGGGGACAGGGCTGCGTGGAGGCACCTCCAAGAAGATGCCCCTTCCTTCTCACTGCCCCTGCCATGCTTCAGGAGTCACCTCCATTGACTGAGGACTTGGGGACAGTCGGGGAATAACAACCAGCCCTTTGGGGTCTTGGGTTTGTGGAGGCTTCTCTGAGCCCCAGAGAGGCTGGCAAGTTTGGGAAGAGCTGGGGGTGACCATTTCCCCCCTTTTCTGGGTGGCTGGCCCTCTCTGGTGGGTTGATGACCACAGCGGGTCAGCACCCCCCTCTCACCATGAGACTGTAGCTCAAGGAAATGAGGTCACCGCCGGTTGGATCAACACCGCTCCAGCCCAGCCTGTGGTTATCAGTGACATAAGGCCCTTATTCTGGCCTGCCCTGTGGAGAGGAGGCATGTTTGTTTGGGTGGTTGGGTTCCAACCTGGGCTTTGGACAGGCCAGTGATTATCCTTGGGAAAGTGGCCCCACAGGATGTCCTGAGATTCTGTTTCCAGGGGGCAGCGCCCTCCCTGGAGAAGGCGGGCACAGACTGTTCCAGGCTTTGACCTGGCTGACAACTTGATACCAATCAACTCGACAAGGATTTATAATAATAAAATGGGGCAACAAGAACTCTCCACTGATGGCTTGTAGCATGGTGGACGTTTTGGTGCTTTCCAGCTAGGATTTATCTAAGTGACCACCCAATTGGTCAACATGCCCGGGTTGGGGCTGGGCTGGCTTGGGCAGAGGACGTGCCAACATCCAGCACCACATACCCAGATGATACAGCCCGGCATGTGACAGTGACCCTCACAGAACCTTGTGCATTTTTAGCTCCACTTTAAAGCTGGGGAAACTGAGGCATCAGGATGCTGAAGCCCCTCAAGGGTGGTGAGTGGCAGAGTCAGAGTCAAGCACAAGTCGGTGGGACACCGAGGCCCCACCTGGTCACCCCAGTCTGCCATTCTGCTATCTCTGCCCAGACCATTGTGGAGCCCTTAATTAACTGGAGGACTTGGGTGCTGGGGAGGGGGAGGGGGCCACACAGGCACAGCCCCAGGGAGCAGGAGCTTGGAGGTACCTTCAGTCACATCCTCACACCCTCCCCAGGGTAGACTCAGACTGGGGGGGACAGTCACTAGCCAAGGGAGGGACAAGAAGTTTCTGTGAGCCTGGAGTGTGGTCAGGGCTGGGCAGCTAGCCAGGAGGTCACATTCAGGAGCACCAAGAACCTTGGTCTTAGCAATGGGAGGCCCGAGGCCTCTGACAGTGGGGTGACAGCTTTGTGTATTGGAAAGATCACCTCTTGAGAAGATGGGTTGGGGCTGGGTCACCTGGCAGCAAGGAGCAAGGTGGTGGCCCAGGCGCCCTGACTTTGGAGCAGGGCTGGGGCAGGACCTAGAGGCTATCTGTCAAGGGACACCCACGTAGTAGGTGATAGATGTTTTGTTTGCTGGAAGAGTCAGAACTTAAAAGTCACCGTCTGGGGCGCCTGCTGGCATAACCTGCACACACACACACACACACACACACACACACACACACACCCCGGCCTCACTGCTGTTCACAGATTTCCATTCCATCAAACTATTAAGCATGGAGGTTAGTGACTTTGGGCAGGAATTAGAACTATTCAAGTGCTCTTCTAAAAGCAAATAAAATTGTTTCCCATAGATGTCATCGGGCTCACGCCTGAGCCTAGGATTTCAAGGCCCTTAGCTACATGCCGCCCACGTCCCCCCACCGCACCTCCGGCCCTGTTCTTCCTCTATCCCTACAAGGTCAGTTCCTACAGCCTCCTCCCTGCCCACTCAGGCCACGCTGGCGCTGGTGCGTCTGCCATCCCCCACCTGGAATGTGCCCCCACCCCACTGGCGCACACCCGCCCCGCTTCCCAGGCGGAGGTCTCCCTCCTGCATCATGGTCATTCCACAAATGCCTGTGAGCACGCCATGCTGAGGCTCCCAGGGGCCTCCACCCACACGGGCTGCCATGAGCACTGAAGGAGAAGCCCCTTGTGAAGGCCCTGGTGTCATCCTGGCCTGAGCAGGGGGCCGGCTCAGAGGGGCTTGCCTTGTGCCTCAGGGCCGAGCCCACCCCTCACCTGCAGCAGCACATCGCACCTGGCCGTGCGGTGAGGCGGTCCCGCTGACATGCCCGCTACTCACAGCTCATGAAATACTGAATTAACGATGGTGAAAGTCGTGGATCTAGATTGAGCACCTGCTGTTTACCAAGACCATGTTTGGAGCTGCTCTCGTTCACATTTAGCCCTCCCCACAGCTATGAGGGATACTGTCCTGTGGTATCCTTGAGGGGTCGAGGCTGAGACCTCAACCCCAGGATGCCAAAACCCAGGGACACTCAAGTCCCTCGTGTGGAATGGTACGGTATCTGCAGGGAACCTGCCCACCCTCCTGTGGACTTTCGGTATCTCTGGATGTCACATATATAATACGACCCCGCATGCAGTATGGACATGGTGTGTTACACCGTGTGGTTAGGGAATAGCAACAAGAAAAAATCTATGTATGTCTGATAAGCACAAGGTCAACTTCTGTTTTTGACTATTAGTTGGTTGAACCCAAGTTTGTGAAACCTGCTAATATGGAGGATCAACTGTGCTGTGACAGTGCCGTTTTACATCTGGAGAAGCTGGGGCCAGTGGACGCAAAGCCCCTTGTCCAGGCCCAGCCAGGACAGGGTGCAGCCAGGGTTCATCTCTGGCTGTGGGGCTTCCCCATGATGCTGCGTTCTCTTTACCAAGAAGGCTGTGCCAGACAGACGGACAGACGCATGCACGCGCTCCAGCTGCGGGGCAGCCTCGAGCTTAGTAGTCAAAGTGCTCGTCCCCCTTTCCTCTTTGTCCCTCCCCTCCTCTCTCCCCTTCCCTTCCCTCCTGATTTTCTTTCCTTCTTTGTAGCCAAGGTCTGTGCAACTTGGGTCCAGAGAAGTGTGCAGATTTGCAAGTGAGGCCTGGTGCACCGTCACCCACGGTTGCGCCACGTGCCCACCATCTGATCAAGACAGTGCCTTTCCACCACCTGGAAGGTTCCCTCGCACCCCCTCCCCAGTCAGTGTCCCCTGCCACCACTGTTCTGACCCCTATGGCCGTAGAATAATTTTATTTTCCAACTTCCTCGGAAGCTTCCGCAGTTGCTCGAGGCTCTGAGAGGGGGAGCAGCGTGCCCCACGCCCCAGCTGCCAAGTGGCAGAACCTGGAGATGAGCCCACACTGTCTGCCCAGGTCCTCTCGTTGCCTGTGCTCAAAACACGAGGTGCCAGTCCTGTGCGACTTCCCAGCTGCAGGGAGTCCACGGAGCATTTGCTTTCTTCCAGGGGCTGATTCCTGGCAGCCTGTTGGCCCTTTATTCTCAGTCCAGCCCCAAGCCACAAAGCTGGTTCGCCCGGTGGGCCTTGCCAAGGGGTGGCCATGGATGGGCCTATGGCCTGGCGGGGGTGCAGGAAGCCAGGGGGCCTGGAACGTTTGCCTTGGGTGTGGAAAGCAGCTGTAGTGAGCTCCCTGGTGGTGCAGGTGACTGGAGCACAGCCGTCCTGCAGCCCCGGGCCCTCCAGCCCTCCAGGAAGGAGCCCTGAGAAGCCACTTCTGGCCCAGAGTGCCCAGGCTGGGGTTTGCCATCTCTACCCAGCACCACGGCCCCTTTCTTCTGGGTGGCCCTTCAGCCCTGGGCAGCTGGCTGCTCTGGTTGTTCTGGTTAGGAGGCTGGAGGCCGGGCTTGGGAGAGGCCCCCTGGGGCCTGGCAGATGAACTCACCTGGGCCGCACCTGGGATTCACCCTGCTCTTTGCTGAGGTCACCTCCCCAGGATTGCCAGGGATGACATCATCCCATAATCCCTCAGTGGAGTGAGGAGGCCCAGCCTCACCCAGTGGGAAAGGTGAGCAGCTTCAGGGAAGAGTCTCGCGGCGGGCAGGGAGGGAGGCCGTGCCGTGCCTCTGCACTCACCCCAAGCTTGTGACTCAGCAGCCGTCAGGAGTAGTGAATCAGGCAGCAGAAAGTGGGTGCCAGGGCCAAGGAGGAGTGTCCGTCTGGCTGGAGAGGTCGATCCCTTCGGGATGGCCTGCCACCCTATGCCCTCTTCCCCCGCCGGTGCTTTTGTTCCTCCTGCTCTTGTGACGTGGCCCAACACTGCGAGCACTGCCCGGCGTACGCCCCTGCCTCCTGTGGCCTCCAGCGGCCAAGGCCTCCCTCATTTTTCCCCTTGACCCTGGATACTGAGGAGTGGGAGGGGAGGCAGCATAAGCTGTGGGAATCCTGTCTCCGGCAGAGGCCCCGCTGGTTAGGAGTCTAGCTGGGGCCGGGAGCCGTGGCACACACCTGTAGCCAACCAGCAGCTCAGGAGACCGAGGCAGGGGGGTCATGAGTTCAAAGCCAGCCTCAGCAACTTTGTGAGATGCTAAGCAACTCAGTGAGACCCTGTCTCTAAATAAAATACAAAACATAGCTGGGGATGTGGCTCAGTGGTTGAGAGCCCCTGGATTCAATCCTCAGTACCAAAAGAAAAAGAAAGTCTAGACGGGCCATTTCCTGATGTGTGACGCTGGGGATGGGACACACCCTCACGGAACCTTGGTTTCCTGGTGTTAAAATGAGGATTGTGACATTTCACAGGAGCAGATAGTATCATGTGAATGCACATAGTAGGTCTCCTTAATTAGCTTCCCACCTTCCCTTTAGCCCATTAAGCTGAGGGTCCAGCAGACTGCACTCTGAGCTACCTCTGTGGCTGGCATATCCCTAGGAGTATCCCTATGGCCCTCACAAAGCAACAGACTGTCTTTCTGCACCCCAAGTTCCTTGTTAATTGAGCACCAGCTACGCCACACTGGGTCCTAGGAGCACACAGATGGAGTTTTGGTAAAAGGGATCCTGCGCCTTTGCCCGACTCGTCTTTCCCAGATAGGACATCTGCAAGCTCTTGCATCTGAGGGTTGAGCCCAGGAGTCCTGTATTTTACAGCCTGTGAACAGGACCCAAGAGACCTCATAAGAATATGGGGGATTTTCCTTTTTTCTTTTTAGTTGACAAGTAATAATTATATGTATGTGTGGGATTCAAGGTAGTGTTTGGATACATTTGATACTCTGTGGAATGATCAGTCTAATGAGCATACCCTTCACCTCAAATATTTGTCATTTCTTTGTGGCAAGCACATTTGAAGTGCTCTCCTTTAGCTAATTTGAAGTCTGCAGTGTGTTATGGACTCCACTGCTGTTATGGACTCTCCCTGTGCCACACGCCAGGCTTCCCTTTGCTCCACCGGCGGCCTGGGCCACCTTCACTCAGGTCCCACGCAAGCTGCGTCCTCTCCACTGCCAGGCCTTGGCACAGCTGCCAGGATCCTCCTCCCCTCTGCCAGGACCGCGCCTAATCTTCCTGCAGACCTTGACCCACATCTCAGAGAAGCCCTCGACGGCTCTCCCTGGAGACGTGGCGCCCTGCAGCCCTCCATCCCAGCACCGGTCTTAGCTGGTGGCAGCACGTGCTTTTAGGAGGCGCGGGGTCTGGGTCTTGCATCCATAAGTGCCATGAACGCAGAGGCCGCATGTCTGCTTCCTCACTGTTTCTGGCACCTGACAGGTTGCAGGTGCCAAAAATGTTTGTGAACAGATGTGTTACTACCAGATCCCGACCTGGTGCTATTGTCCCTGTTAGCAAGGTGATGTGGCTGTCTGGAGTCACATGTCCCCTAACTGTGGCCATTAAAAACAGCAGAGCAGCTGGGCATGGTGGCACACACCTGTAATCCCAGAGGCTCTGGAGGCTGAGGCAGGAGGATTGCAAGTTCAAAGCCAGCCTCAACTTAGTGAGGTTCTGAGCAATTTGGCGAGACTCTGTCTCAAAATGAAATATAAAAAGGGCTGGGGATGTGGTTCAGTGGTTAAGTGCCCCTGGGTTCAATCCCCAGTGCCAAAACAAATAAAAGTAGCAGAATCATGATCCCCTGCCCCCAGTGATGTCCACATCCCTGTTCCTGCAACCCCGGCTCTGTCCGTATGTGGCACGAGGAGTTTTATGGACACCATTACATGAGGAGCTTGAGGTGGTGCGGTGACCCTGGGCTCTCCAGCTAGAAAGGATGAGGTCTCAGGAGTTCTTACCTAGGGAGCAGGAATCAGAGCTGAGGAAGGAGCCCCACACATGCAAGGTGACATGTTTTGTTTGTTCAAAGTCATCCTCTGCTGGCTGGCTCCAGCAGCCACATCTGTGTCCATAACCTGGGGTCACCCTAGGGCTTTGTAGGCACGAGCTCCCGGCAATTCCTGACTTCCCAGCTGGGTGGGAAGGGATCCCAAGAGAGGAAGCAGATGGTGCTGGGTGGTCATTGGTGCCTGGCCCTGAGCTCTAGGGAGACCCCTGTTTCTCACCATAGACTTCACCCCATAGGAAATGAGCTCTTGCCTCCCTGGGCCCCCTCCCTGCTGCCCTGTGGCCTGAGCGCACACAGGCTTTACCCAGGTGGGGCCAGGGTCATCTGAGCTCTGGTCACAAGTGAGGCACTGGCTGTACCCTGTGGCTAGGATCAGTGCCTCCCTCTCAACTAAAGCTTCTATACTTACCTCTCCCTCAGTGTGAATGAGCTCTATGTTGATGACCCAGACAAGGACAGCGGGGGCAAGATTGACGTCAGTCTGAACATCAGTTTGCCCAACCTGCACTGCGAATGTGAGTATTCCCGCTGGCCCTGCTCCAGCAGCTCACCTCCCGTGGGCAGATCTGTGTGTGCCGCAATGGCCAGGCGTCCAGGATGAGCCAAGTGGACAGGTCAGCTGCAGTGCCGAGCAGCCGCTGAGGCCCCCGCTGTCTGCGTTAGGAGAAGCTAAACACGAGAAACTCCTCACGGGGATCACCACGGCAGAGCAGCCACGTCGGCCGGGTGGAGTCTCTTGAGTCTTGAGCTGTAGAAGCAGAGCCTGAGATTTTCATGCACGTGGTCTATTGAGAGGAGGAAGGAGGGTGCAGGATGGAACAGGACAGGAGGTAGCCAAGACGTGTCTGCAGGGACAGGCCAGCCTCAGCCTGACCTCACGGCTGCTGTACAGTGTGAGACACTGGAGCACAGCAGCGATGGGACCAGGCTGTCATCTCTCTCTGGCTGGTGGCTGCAGGCTGCTATGGGTGGGAGCATTGGAGTCACCAGCCTCCAAGCATCTCGGACAAGGAGACTTCCAGGTAGCTCAGAGTAGTGGCTTGGGCAGGGCACAGCCCAGAGCAGCCGCCACCTGCAGAAGAGGTCTCCAAAGACGTCCCTTATGGGGAAACATCAGGAAACTTCCTTTTTACTTCAAACCTACTTTGTTTGGGTATTTTAATCAGAACAATTACTCCTGTAAAACAAAACTCAATCAAGGGCTGATTCAGAGTCAGATCCTGACTCCTTCATTCACAAAAGCTATGACCGTAGTGACAGTGGTCCCAGTTTCCTCAGCCACTGGCCCTCTGCTGCCTGGGATGTCACCTGGGACTCCCCCTCTTCCCACCCCGCCCCTGTTAAGGGCACAGCTGAGGACAGAACACTCAGGGGCCTCCAGCCGCGCAGGGAGGTGAGCAGCCCTGTGCCTGCTTTGGGTGAGACTGACGTCACACTTTTGAATCCACAGTGGGCCCTGAGCCAGAGAACTTATTGAAATAGGTCAGTTTTATTTATTTTCATTTTTAAAAAGTTTTTTTTTTCCCTTCCTTTGGAAAATAATTCATTTGGCAGCTTCTCCTTCAGGAGCTGATCATGAAGGAAATTCTTAGTCAGGCCAGAGGACAGGGGCCAGTGGAACAGGGAGGGTATGTGGTCTGGGCTCTGTCCCACCTCCGAGCGGTGGCCTAGGATGGACCTGGGGGCTGCTGGCCATGTTGGCCCCTCGCTCCTGAACGGGAGCAGCAAGAACTTCAGGGCTAGGGTACAGCTCAGGGGGAACCTGCCTAGCACTCAGGGCCCAGGCCTCGGTCTCCAGCACTGCAAAATAAAAAGGGACGGAGGGAGTGAGGGAGGAAAGGAAAGGAAGGAGGGAGGAGGGAGGGAGAGAGGAAGGAGGCGGGAGGAAGGGAGGAGGGAAGGAAGGACAGACGTCACATTTTCATCATAGTCAAAGCTGCACGCCTGTCACTGGACTGGAAAGACCAGAGGAGAAGGGTAAATTGCCTGTAGCTCCACCACCTGGCGACGGTGTCTATTGACATGCTGACATCATTCTGTCCACTTGGCCGTCCCTCCTGTGCCTTTCTGAATGCTGCTGAGATCATGCCGCATGTACAACCTCATACCCTGCTTTTAAAAATAGCATTCTTTATTGCACAGGTGATTCGGGAATTTTTTTTAAAGACACACATTCAAAATACAAAAATAGGGCTGGGATTGTAGCTCCGTGGTAGGGCACTTGCCTCATATGCGTGAGGCACTAGGTTCGATCCTTAGCACCACATAAAAATAACTAAATAAAACAAAGATATTAAAAAAAAAATACAAAAATATGTAAAGAAGAAAGTTGAAACGTCCAAATGCCCCTCTTCTATTCCCTGTTGTTATACCCCATTGTGCCATCGTCCCCAAGGAAGCCTGCTGGCAGGGGGCCTTTCCCTTCTACTCCCGTCAGATGCTGGTGGAAACACATCCGCATCTGCAAGTTCCACATTCAGAGATTTGACCAACTGCAGAGTGAAAACATTTGGAAAAAAATATGCATCTGTCTTGAACAGACTTTTCCCTGTCATTATATAAAAACTGTATCGTCAGCTGTCTGTTACTGTAACAAATCCCCAAGATAACAGCTTACGCAGAGGAAGGGTTTCTTTGGGCCCAGGTTGGAGGCTTCGGTCCTTCATTGGTTGGCTCTATTGCTTTAGGGCCTGTGGCAGCGCATCGTGGTGCAATGTGAGTTGGAACAAACTGTGCATCTCCCCTTCAAGGGCACACCCCAGTGACAGTGACCTCCCACTAGGCCCTGCCCCTTCAAGGTTCCACCACCTCCCAGCAGTGCCACGCCAGGGACCAAGGCTCTATCACACGGGCCTGGGGGACACCTGAGATCCAAGCTGTAGCAGCTGTTTACAGGCATGTTGTGAGTCACCTGGAGATGATTTAAATATACAGGCCTATACAGTGGGTCATATGCAAATAGATGGGGCCTGAGCAGCCTCAGCTTCTGATGTCCACGGAGCTCCTGGAGCCAGTTCCCCCACGAATACCGAGGGACAACTGTATCAGGATTTTTTTTTCTTTTTACATAATTGGGACCCTACAAGATGACAATAGGGGACTTTTCTGGAGGGTTTTTTTTTTTTTTAGCTGCTCCATTACTCAGAATATTAGTAAAATAGTAACAGCTGCCATTGATTCAGCCCTTCTCCAGGCCAGGCCCATCCTGACGCCTTGGGCTGTGTTGACATATTCAGATGTAATTGTCCCCTAGCGCGGCTGAAGGGTTGGCTCTGGAGCAAGATTTCCTGACTCCAGTCCAAGCCTGGTTGTTTCTTAGCTGGGAGATTGCTGTGCCTCAGAGTCCCCACTGTGGGCTGGGGCTGGTAACAGCAGGTCCCCACAGGCATCTCCCAGTGGCGTGTCCTTGCATGACAGCATGGACCTGTGGAGCCAGCACACAGTAGGCGCTCTTTCAAGTTTCTTGACTCCTCCCAACCAGCCTATGATGGAGGAAGAAACAGGCACAGAGATGTTAGGTGACTTGCTGGAGGTCTCAGGGCTGCTCGATGGATGCTGAGGGAGCTCTTACATTGGCTGCTGCCCTGCTGGCCTGCAGGTAGGCCACTTCCAGTTGTCATTTCAAGCCGGGCGCGGTGGTGCACACCTGTAATCCCAGCACTTAGGGAGGCTGAGACAGGAGAATCTCAAGTTCAAAGCCAGCCTCAGAAACGGCCTTCAGTGAGACCCTGTGTCTACATAAAACACAAAACGGGGCCGAGGATGTGGCTCAGTGGTCGAGTGCCCCTGAGTTTAATCCCTGGTACCAAAAACAAACCCAGTTGTCATTTCAAATAAGGCTGCCTGGAGAGGCCTCGCACACGTGTGTGGACACGAGTGTCTGCGGGCTGGGCTAGGAGTGATCTGCTGAGTCCAGCAGGGACCTGCTTGGAGGCTGTCCACCTACCGTAACAGCATCCGCATCTCCCACGTCCTACAGACCTGAGGGTGGTCCTTGACGGGCAGTCACATGGCCCCTCTTCCCCCGCGCCCACTAGGGAACAGGGCTGGCCCTGCTCTTCTTTCATGCCTGTCTCTCTTTAAAATCGCTCCCAGCAGGTCTTTCTCTGTAATTTGCTCCTTGTCACCTTCCTGCCAGGAAGATTCCTACATTGCCATAGTTTAGAGTGCTCCTCCCCTGCCTGCCACGTGGACATCTCGGGGAATGCAGGAGGCCCTGGCCTGTCTATTTTACAGATAGGGAAGCCAAGTCACAGTGAGGTGACAGTGTCCCATTCATGTCAGGACCAGGATTCCAAGCCACAGGTGTCCTATGTGGGGTTCTGAGGAGTCTAGAAAAAGCCGCCAAGCTTGGGGGAGGATGGCGCTTCCTTTTCCTTTCGTGCCTCCCTGTGCAGAGGCCAGGGCGGAACGGGCCCTGGGGAAGGCAGGCCTAGGGGGCTGAGTGAGCTCCAGCCTGTCACCCTGAGCCCCGAGCCGGAGCTTCTGGGAGGCGGACTCTGCGATCGCCTGGCAGCCCCCGTTCTAAGCACCATTGACCCTCATGATCTCCAGGGAATGTTCCATCCTTATCACCCCATTTCCCAGGGAGATAACAGAGGCACAGTGAGTGCCTGAGCCAAGGCCGCCCAGCTGGGAAAGGCAGGGCTGGGACTCAGGCTCCAGCACAGCAGGCCCCAGGGTCCCTCGTCCCTGCCACCCGCTGCCAGCCCTGGGCCTTGCTTTAGCAGCTACCTGGTGCAGCCTCTGCTTCCGCAGCTTCCGTCTCCTGCAGGAGGTAGCAGGGGCTTTGTGGGTTTGGGGCTGTGGGCAGGTTCAGGTGTTCTTCCTCCCAGCCCTGAGGCCAGTTTCTCCCCTGCTGGCTGAGCTCGCTCTGGCCTCAGCCAACCTGGCTCCTTGAGGGGAGGCCTGTGTGTGGAATGAAGGCCTGGGCTCCTGTGAGGGGCTGCCCCCCAGCTGCCGCCTGGTGGGGTGACTGCTGTCCTCGGCTCCCACAGTGGTCGGGCTGGACATCCAGGATGAGATGGGCAGGCACGAGGTGGGCCACATCGACAACTCCATGAAGATCCCACTCAACAACGGAGCCGGCTGCCGCTTTGAGGGGCAGTTCAGCATCAACAAGGTAGGAGACCCCGCTGGCCTGCGCCTGCTCCCCTTCCTGCAGACTCTGCCCCCTAGAAACCATGTGGGGGAGCTGTGTGCTCCCGGTGCCAGACCCCAGCCCCTGGCGAGCTGAGAGTCAGGGCCCATCGTCTGGTGGTTCCTGCTGAGAATCTGGGTGTAGTCCAGGCTCCCAGCGGGTTCGAGCCCTGCGGCTGCCCCAGGAGGAGCTGCCCTTCCCAGAGCACCAGCAACCTGGAGCCCTGGCTTCCAGTCCCTCCTCGTGACCTGCAAGGCCCCACAGGCCACTTGGCCCAGCTCCTTCAGGTTGAGATGACATAGTGCTGCCCCTCACTTCCAAAGTATCGTGGCGGTTACCCGTTCCTTCATGCCAGATCTTTATCTGGCACCTCTGTGTTTGGGTTGGTTATGGGCCAGGCAGTAAATAGCGGCTGTGTTCCTGGGTGGGGAGCATCTGGTCTGATGCAGGGAGCGTTTCAGCTGGTGCCGAGCACTGTGCTGAGGACTTGGGCCCAGCAAGGAGTGGATGGGGTGGGTGTGAAAGTCCCCGTTGTTTTGTCCCTAGAACCAGCAGCCCGATCCCCAGTCGAGTCCACCCAGGAGGGTGAGGAGCTGGAGCAGCAGGATGAGAGGCACGGGTGTGCTCTGCTAGGCACTGTCACTGTGAGCCTGGCAGCCACTTATAGGGTGCCTAACCCAGGTCACACAGCTGTCCCCACATCCCACAGCCACCTTCCTAGTGCCACCCAGATAGCCACTAGGGGCCCCTGGCTTCTGCTTGCCTCTCGCAGCCTCTGCTTAGAATGCGCTTCCTGTGACCTCTGATACCTGAGCCGGAGGTTGCTAACCCACCGGCTACATCTAGCCCAAACACAAGCTGTGATTTTCCTGTTCAGCATTTAAACCATCAGAACTAATACTAAAAGATCTGAAGTGTCCACATTTCTGACTCTTAAAAGTTAGACACTCCAGCCAGCACAGCAGCCATATGTATAATACCAGTGACTCGGGAGGCTGAGGTAAGAGGATCACAAGTTTGAGGCCAGCCTTAGCAACTTAGCAAGGCCCTGTCTCAAAATAAAAACTAGAAAGGCCTAGGGGTGTATCTTGGTGGTAAAGCACCCTTCTACATTCTGCCTTCTCAGGGCCTTCTTGAAGCTTGGAGTGGGGACATTGTCACTTCTGATGGATTTCACAGGTTAAAGTGAATCGTGCTGCAGCCCAGGAGCAGGGTGGGAGAGGGCTACCGAGGGTGGGACCCTGGGAGGCCTGGCACACTGGGGCTTCTGTGCAGATCAGCTGCCTCATGGGGTCCTCCTGGGTGATGATCTGGATGGTTCGGTGTTCCTCGTGGTTTTAGGCAGAGAAGCCATGTAATCAGAGGAGCGCTTTACAACCACCCCGCCCCTCGGTGGCCCCGAAGGCTACTGAAACTTTAATTGGCTAAAATTAAATAAAAATAAAATGCACTTTCTCAGTCTCACTAGCCACTGGTGGCTGGTGGCCACTGTGTCAGCATAACTATAGGACGTTTCCCCATGGCAGGGCATTTTGCTTAGTGGCCTGGCTTAGAAAGATCAGCCTGGGGGCTGGGATTGTGGCTCAGTGGTAGAGTGCTTGCCTCGCATGTGTGAGACACTGGGTTCGATCCTCAGCACCACATACAAATAAGTGAATAAATAAAGGTCAATCAACAACTAAAAAAAAATAAAAAAAATGTTTTAAAAAAAAAAAGATCAGCCTGGTGGCTGTGTGGGCGCAGAGCTCAGGGACTGTGGCTGGGGCAGCGGAATTGGGTGCTGGGGTCAGGTTAGGGATGTGAATGAGCAAGATGTGATCATGGATCAGATGTTGGGTCGAGCGTGAACAAAGAAGCCTTACGTGTTTCCTGACAGCTGGGCGTTTCCGTTTCCCTGATGTGGAAGCTGAGAGGTCAGGGCCTGTGCAGGCGGCGGCAGGGCTGGGGTCTGTAGGTCAGTTCCGGTGTCCTTTTGAGGTTTCCATTCGATGTCCCCGGGATACATTAGGTTGAGGCTGGAGTTGAAGGAGGAAGTTCTGGTTGCCCACATCGGTGGGGAAACGATGCTGGTCCAGGTCAGTGCTGGATGGTGGCCCCTGGACCAGCACATATGCCTCACACAGGGCTCATTAGGGGACAGAGTCTCGGGCTCACCTCCAAACTACTGGAGGTGGGAAGCTCCCAGAGATCCCACTGCCACCAGACTTTGAGGGTCACCAAGCAAGCTTACCTGAGGATGGCATGGAGCCTTGTTTTGTGCCTGGCATTCACTGACACTGGAGGAGGGGGCACTCCCTGGCAGGTACCCCAGGGACAGCAGGTGGAATTCAAGGGCCTGTGATCTTGGACAGGGATAAAGGACATCTTTATTGTTGCCAAGCTCTGACTCAGATTCAGCCCCTCCTTTAGCAGTGAACATCGGCAGTAAACCATAGCTGTCGGCAGGGCCCAGGGCTGATGCTGATGTAAACTGACGTGTGCCACATCAAAGTCATCTCTGCTTTGAAATGACAGCTGTCACATGCCCCCTCATCTTGTTATTTGATGCATTACTAAAGAAGCATGTTCAAATTTTTTTAATATTTTAATTATTGTTTAAATATATTGTTTTTCCTTTGGGATCCTGGCATTTTGTGCATTACAAACATTTTAACTTAATACCAGGCGCGGTGGCGCACTCCTGTAATCCCAGCACTATGGGAGGCTGAGACAGAAGGATCGCGAGTTCAAAGCCAGCCTCAGTAACTTAGTAAGGTGCTAAGCAACTCAGTGAGACCCTGTCTCTAAATAAAACACAAAATAGGGCTGGGGGTGTGGCTCAGTGGTCGAGTGCCCCTGAGTTCAATCCCCAGTACCAAAAAAAACCACATTTTAACTTGAAATGTAAGGGTAGTCAGACTGTCACCAATGAGAACATAAGGTCTTGAAAGAAATGTACTTGAGGACTGATTCCTGGTGTACTCCATCACTGAAAAGTGAGGAGACAGGCGGTGTAACAAAAGATATGAGAGGAGGGGTCAGACAGGAGGTAGCAAGGTTGGGCACGTGCTGGAATCTGGGCAAGTCAGTTTTACTGTAATGAAGCACCTGAGGCTGGGTTCTTTAAAAAGACAAGAGATCATCCACAAATGAACGGATTTTTTTTAATGTGGCATATTTGCACAACGGAGTTTTATTCGGCTATAAAGAAGAATGAAATTATGTTATTGGCAGGAAAATAAATGAAAATGAAGAACATTATGTTAAGCAAAATAAGCCCGACTCAGATGGTGGTGTGAGTTCTCTCTCGTGTGGAATCTAGAGGGGACAAAAAGAGGACGTCAGGAAAGTCAAAGGGCGGCCAGAGGGTAAAGGAAGGGCCAGGGGAGGCAGTGGGCAAGATAGGAGAGAGGTGCCAGGAGCGAAACTGGCCAAACAGTGCTCCGCGCCAGTGAGTGCGCCACAGGACCCCGCTGCGTGCGATCAACACGCACCAGCAGAAGAGGAGTTTTCTTCCAAAAAAAGAAAGAGATAAGCGAGGCACAAGGGTGTGCGTCTATGGCCTCAGCTCCTCGGGGGCTGAGGCAGGAGCGTCACTGGAGCCCAGAGTCCAAGGTCAGTGTGGGTGACACAGTGAGACCCTGTCTCTAAAGAAGGAAAGAAAGAAAAAGAGATTTCTTCAGTTCTCAGATGTGGGCGTGGCACGGGCACGGCCCCGTGATGGCTGGTATCGCCACGTTGGGAGCATGCGGGAGGGGAGGTCACAGCAAGGGACGGGAGGCCAGGAGCAGTGGGGCGGCATGCCAGGACCTGGGCACTCTGCGCCCACCTCTGAGGCTCCACCAGTCTCAGTGCCACCACATGGGGGACACGCCGGCCACACGTGAGTCTCCCGGACACACCCAGCAGATCCACATGGCCCACGTGTTTCTAAAGGGAGGGTGTCCACAGGGTGCAGGAGCACGAGACGGGCCACTCATCCGTGCGCTGCAATGGCCCAGGGAAGGGCGGAGAGTGGCCACTGTGGAAACCTCGTTCTTGGAAGCGAGGGAGAAGTGGGATCCAGGCCAAAGCTGGGGTGGCCTTGCCATGGGGGTGGCCGGGGAGGCTGGCAGGACTGGAGGTGGGCCCAGGCTCCCTGCTCCGTGGCTGTGCCCTGCTGCAGCTCACATCCTAGTGAGGTGGGTCCCTGTGGAAGGCGTCACTCCCCTTCCCTGCCTGCTCTCTCGTCACCGCCCCGGGGACTGGCTCTCATGTGCACCCAGGCTGCTGAGCCCTCTGCTCTGTGCTCGGCCCTGGGCTGCAGTGCAGAGAGAAACAGCCACGGTCCCTCCTTGGCCACAGTCTACTGGGCCGACGGCCAACACTCAGGCGAGCACTTGGACAGCAGATGCATCTTTCCAGCCATGGAGACAGTGAAGGGGAGGCTGAGGGGAGGCACAGGTGGTGGCTGCGAGGGGCTGGCGGGGGCCTGTGCCAGCCCTGATGCTTGAAGATGCTCACACCCTCAGCCGCGGGTTCTGCCCTGGGGAACTGGGACCCCCAGGGCTAGCACCTGTGCACACCCTGGACAGCGACCAGGAGGGGCCCGGTCGATTCAGTCCACACGCCCAGTGCCCAGGAGACTGCGAGCACCTTGCCCTCCTGTTGCTGGCAGACGTGCCCCGGCTGCCATCTGCTCCCTAGGACGGGCCCAGTTGGGGGCCAGCAGCTCTGGGTGAACGAGAACTTGCCCTTTTGGGGTCAGACAGACCCTTGTTCAAACATCCTGGCTGGGGTGCCCACTGGTTAGGACTCAGGCATTCTGGTTTCTCTGAGCCTCTGCTTCCTCAGCTGTAAAATGGGCGTGTCAACACCCACGTCACAGATGTGAGAGAACCAGGCCGAAATACGGAAAGCCCTGACCCTGCAGGGCCAGGCGATGAGCCACCTCTCACTGGCACACTTCCGTGACCTCGTCGGCTGTGCTCACCATGGACACAGAGGAGGTCCAGGAGGCTGGGCGCAGGGCTGGGTCTGAAAGGTCCCGCCGGCCCTCACGCTATGGCCGCCCTTACTGGGCTCTTACCGGCCTTTCCACGAGAGTCTGGAGATGAGCCTGGGAGGTGCAGTAACCAGCTCAAGGACGCACAGCCAGGACCTGGACGCAGGCAGTGTGGCACCAGGGCCCTGAGCCCACTGCCCACAGCTGCAGCGTTCCACGTCCCGGGTGCACTCTGTGACCAGCATGTCCACGTGCTCCGGGACACCCGCTGCCCCAGCCCCTTGGAGAGCATGGAGACCCCACAGCCCACCACTCGCCGCCAAGGGCTCATGCCTTCCAGGAGCTGCCAGCGTGGACAGCGCGTGGCGATGGCGAGGACAGCAGCTGCCCCTCATCTCCCAGCCTCAGGCACAGACTTGAGTCACGGCCTCCTTGTCAGGAAGTACAGCCGTGCAGCAGGCCCACAGCCTCGTGTCCGGCGTCCACGCTCCCAGCTGCCCAGCTGACACTGACGCAGGCGGCCCCTCCTCAGCAGCAGCTGCGGGAGGAGGTGGTGGGAGGGCGCTGGCTCCAGCCTGTGCTTCAAAACCCATCAGAGATGCTGACGCAGGTGCCTCAGTCACAGGCTCACAGCGGGCGCCTTCTCTCTGCAGCCCAGCGGGTGCTGGCATGAGTCAGCACCTGGACGGGTGTGTGCAGGTCACTGAGTCAGCCTCCCCCACACACTTAGCCCTAGGAGTGTGAGCTTGGCCCCGGGCAGGTCTGACCCGTGCCTGCGGCCCTGTCCACAGGAGGCCCTATGCCAGGAGGGAGGAGCTCCAGAAGTGGACCCCGGGGCTTTCTCACCTCCAGGGGAGGCTGGCAGCTCTGGGTCTCTGGGTGGAGGTTCTTGTTCTGGTTGGCTGGGTTTGGCAGTGCTTGCTAGGCAGGTGCTCTACCCCTGGGCTGCACCCCAGCCCCGTGGTGGTTCTGTGGACAGAATGTGCCCGGTATCATTTATGTCAGTGAAAGTGGAGTCAGCAGCCCTCTTAGTACAGTGTGCCCTTCTCCCCTGGCCCCCATGACGGGTGTCTTCATCCCCCAAATCCAAGCCATTGACTGCCACCTGCTCTGTGTCACCTCCTTTACTGCCTATTTCTTGGTGGAGACACCGAGGCACAGGGTGGTCACCACCCCTGCCTAAGGCCCCAGGAAGGGGCAGGTCTCAAGCCCAGGCATGGAGCTCCATGGCTGCTCCCCGTGGCTTCCCGGGCCCTGAGGAGGGCCATGCTTGCCCTCTTCCTCCAGGCTGGCCCACCTGACCATGGCCTTGAGCTCGCCAAGGCGGCCGGGCCCTGAAGCTCAGGGGCTGCAGAGTGCCCAGGAGTCATCGCTGCGCCTGAAGCAGACGCGCTCCCCAGATCAGGGCTGAGATGAACCCTGGCCTTTTCAGCGTGGCACCTGAGGTCCTTGACAAATGACCCGCCTCCCCCTGTGCCTCGTGGTTACCGGCTGGCTGCTGCCACCCAGCAGACCCCTGCTTTTCAGGGCTCAGCTTCCCCAGCTCCCCTCATTCCCACACACGGTGCCGTCAGCCAAGAGCCGCAGAGAGGGACCTGGCATGAGCCGGAGGAAGGAGCCCGTCCAGGGAGGCGAGTGCAGACCACAGCTCTCCACATGGGGACGTGGCAGGGGTCTCCACTGCCGAGAGCCACAGTCCCCCCTTTTTTTTTATTTAAAAAAAAATTTTGCACTTAGGGAGGCTGAGACAGGAGGATCGCGAGTTCAAAGCCAGCCTCAGCAATGGCGAGGCACTAAGCAACTCAGTGAGACCCTGTCTCTACATAAAACACAGAATAGGGCTGGGGATGTGGCTCAGTGGTCGAGTGCCCCTGAGTTCAATCCCCAGTACCAAAAAAAAAAAATTTTTTTTTAGTTGTAGATGGACATATATTTATTTTATTTATTTTTATGTGGTGCTGAGGATCGAACCCAGCGCCTCACGCATGCGAGGCAAGCGCTCTACCACTGAGCCACAGTCCCAGACCCCGCTGTCCCCTTTCTGTATGATGAGCGTGACCAGGTGCCAGAGCCACCCAATTGCAGGCCGTTGGTTCATTCAATAAGTAGGAAGCACCCATGCCAGGTCGGATCTGGAGAGCCACAGGGGACAAAGCAGACATGGGCCCCTGCCAGCATGGACTTAGAGTCCAGCAGGTGGAGGCAGGGACAAGACAGGATGGGAGACAAGTGCTCTAGCAGGTAAGGGTTGTGGTGCTCCTGTGGCAGGTGGACAGGGAGGGCCTAAGAGGTGACACCTAAGCACAGACCCAAGGGAGGTGGGACAGCCACGGTGAAGAGGGTTCCAGGAAGAAGTGGCAGGCATAGAGGTCCTGAGGGGGACCATGCTGGGCAACGTCCCAGGCACTGCAGGGAGGCCAGGATGGCAGAGGTGATAGTGGTAGGGGACAGGCAGAGAGGACAGGGCAAGGTGCTTGCCAGTGGCCGTAGCCCAACACAGGAGGATGTGGACTTCACCTCTATATTAGTTTTTCTGTTGCTGTAATGAAACACCCAAGGCTAGGCTAGATATAAAGAAAAAAGGGTTATTTAGTTCAGTTGTGGAAGCTAAAAGCCCAGGATTGGGCAGTCCCGTCCATCTGGCCTCTGATGAGGACTTCGTGGCCAGTGGCATCAAGGTGCATGCACGAGAGTCCACGTGGTGGGGCAGGAAGCCAGAGTGGGGGAGGGGTTGGCCCTGCTCTTTTTATAGCCCTCTTCCAAGAACTAACCAGAGACCCAGGAGAACTACCGTAATCCCTTGGGAGGGTAGTGTCCCCTCTGACCTATGGACCTCCACTTGGCCCCGGCTCTTAAAGGTCCCACCACTTCCCACATCATCTGGTGAGGACCAAGCCTCCAACAGGAACCTGGGAGGTAAACCACATCCAAACCACGGAGACGGAGAACATGCAGGTTGGGGAGGAGCGAGACAGGATCAGCTTGGGATTTAAAAGGCTCTCGCCCCTCTTGGTTGGTGAAGGACCTAGACTGGATGGGGGCAAGCTCAGGCACTGGGTACCCAGGGTGGAGGCTGCATTGCTGTCTGTCCAGACCCTGGAGCAAAGCTTCAGGGATGGCTGGAGAAGGGCAGGTGCTGGTGTGACGGGAAGGTGAGGGACAGGGTTTCCTGATGGACAGGCTGCTGAGTGTGACCCCAGGATGACCCCAGGGCCTTGGTCTGAGCGGCTTGAGGGGAACAAGAGCCTTGTGCTGGGGCAGGGAGGCCTTGGGACAACCCTCGCTGTCTAGCTCAATCTATGGCCACCAGCATTGTGGGCCTCCAGGTTCTCGCCCTGTGCCTCCCCCAGGCTAGGCTCTGCCCGGCCTCGAGACCCAGGGAAGAGACGAGTCTCCTCAAGTGTCCCCTGTCCAGGGCAACAGGGCATCCTTGGGTAGGAAGACCTTGGTCAGAGTTCCATGAAGTCCCTGGGCCTGCAGCCCCGAGGTCCTGGAGGTTGCTGGGGAGCAGCGGCTGTCCCAGGCCCTGCTCTGTGCCTGTTGCCCAGGTGGGCACTTCATACATCCACACTCAGGGTTACCCCAGCACCCTCCTCAGGTAGGTACTGTGTGGGCCCCTGTTCAGGAGGAGAGTCTGAGGCTCAGAGAGAAGTGGCTCCTTCGAAGTCACACCAGTGGAAATGGTACAGGCCAGGATCCCAACCCAGGTTCGTCTGACTCCAGTGCCTACCCTGCACTGCTGAGACTTGCATTTCTCTCCCAGGTACCTGGTAACTTCCATGTGTCCACACACAGTGCCACAGCCCAGCCACAGAACCCGGACATGACGCACGTCATCCACAAGCTCTCCTTCGGGGACACACTACAGGTGAGCTGGAGATACTTGGGGCAGCATGGCCAGGTGGGTGGGTGTGGGAGCTGTGTCACCTGGTCCCCTCTGTCCTCCCTGGGCACAGGCAAATGCCTTCTGGGGGGCCGCCCATCTGAGGCTCAGGTCACCGCCTAGCTCCTCCTCCTCCTCGTGCCCACCTGTGGTTTTGCCAACACATGGAGGTGCCAGAATTGAAGGACAGCAGCCAGCCTGCGCTCCGGGATCAATGAGGAATTCTGAGCTTTTTAAACGTACGCCACTAGCCTAGGGCCCATCCACCCATCAGTTGTCCATCTGTCTATTCAAGAGCTACTAACTGAGCATATACTAGCCGCTGGCGTGGCTCAGACTAGCAGGCCAAGCGTGGTCCCTGCCTGGGTGGAGCCCCCAGGTGACGGGAAGACACATGTTCGCCAGGTAGCTGTGTAAGTGAACGTTAGATAAGACCACAAGCCCCAGCAGTGGAGGGGACTTTCGAGCACTCATCTCCACGGCCACCATCCACCTGGGTTAGAAACCAGGTCTTGGCCCTTCGGCCCCGAAGCCGCACAGGAGCAGACTTCCGCCTTCCCCCGCAGGCCTCTCCTTCCTGCCTGATGAAAGCCTGTGGCTCTGAAGGGGCTGCCTAGTAAACCAGGGGCCAGGAGAGGCTGGAGGATCGGGCCACCCCCCGTTGCCCACAGCTGCTGAAGCTTGCTCTGCAGGGACCCTGCTCCTGTGCTCTGCCCACCCTCCTTCCCCTGGGGCCACCAGGGGCTCTGTAGGCTCCTCAAGCTCCAGCTCAGGCTGCTGGCCTTACTCGCCCCTGGGTCTTAGCATCCCATCCTCCATGAAGCCCTCTGGGGCGTCTGGCTCAGTGGCCCCTATTAACAGGGCCCCTGGAGGCATGCCCATGTGCTGGAGGTGCCTCGTCCTCCTGGAGGCTCAGCTGTTTCCCACCAAATCCTAACGAGAGGTGGGATGTGGCCATAGCCTACTCTGCAGCTGGCCCTGGCTGGTGGCAGCCTGCCCAGGTGCCCAAGAGGAGTCTCCACAAGTCTCTGTCCCTGCAGCAGACAGTGGGATGCTCCAGCTCAGGGCACCCCACCTGGGCCCCTCTCGGGCCTTCCAGAGAGCCACGGGGCCTCCGGAGGAGCGTGGGGTCAGCATCTCCGAGCTGGCGTGCCCCTGTGGAAGGAGCCCAGTCAGACGCAGCTCAGCAGCTGCCCTACACCTGAGAGCATGGGTGCCCCTCCTGGCCTTGTTCTTCTGTGAAACTGGCCAGTGATACATTGTGAGGGGCGTAAATGAGGTGACGCAAAGTGGCCGGGACAGCACACCTACTGGGTGCTCCAGAGGGAGGCTGCTGCCTCCTGCACCTGGCCAGTGCCCTCTGGCCAGGGCCTGTCCCCTTTGCTCACTGGGCTTCTCCACAGGTCCAGAATGTCCACGGAGCTTTCAATGCCCTTGGGGGTGCAGACAGACTCAGCTCCAACCGTGAGTCTCGGGGTCCCCCACCACAGGTGGAAGGGGACAGGAAGAGGGTGGGGGAGACAGGGAGGGAAGGGGACGGGGGACAGAGGGGGTGGGGGGACGGGGAGAGCAGGGGGGACAAGAGGAGGCAGGAAGACAGTGCAGAGGGAACGGGATGGTGAAGGGGACAGGAGGAGGGTGGAGGGGACAGAGGGAGGGTGGAGGGGACAGGAGGAGGCGAGATTATCACTGCTGTGGCACACTGTTCTGAGTGGGGACAATGGCCTGAAGGTGATGGCAGGCCCAGACCCACTCTGGCTCCAAGTGGCCACCCTGACTGCTGTCCCTCCCACCCTCTGCAGCTGCTTGAACCTCCCACCCGCAGTGGCTCCTCCCCAGTCTTCTCCCTGGAAAGAGCCACATGGGTGCTGCATGCTCACATGCAGGGCCTCGGACGTGCACGCAGGCCTGGCAGGCCTGTCTGCTCTGGCAGGATGGACAGGTCACCTGCCTTGTCCCCTCACCTGAGCTCGCCGATTCCGCCCACGTGGCTTTCCTTCCTCCCAGAGGCAGGGATGGGGGAAAGGAGACAGCCCTCCAGGATCTGCCCGCCCGTCAGACCCCCGTCTCCTGGTGTCCCTGTGAAATCCTCCTCCATGAGCAGAAGTCGTTTTATTCTCTGGAGTGTAGACAGTGGAGCGTCCGCGTTCTGTGTCTGGCGTTATTGTGCTCGGATGGTAGGGAGGCGCCCACCACAGGCTGCGCCTCCGGGCACTGCCTGGCCCTTGCGGGTGGCACCTGTCTGGGCCCGGGCCATGGCGGTTCTGCCCCTGATGGTCTGACACTTGCCACTGGCAGCACCCGCGTGCTTTCCATCTGGGGGTGACCGCTCCTGCTGCCTGCGGAAAGACAAGCAGACGCGGCAGTTCCTCGCTGGCGGATGCAGCCTCTTGGCGGAGTGTGAGGCCTGGTTCTAATAGAGGCCCAGTCTGTGTGGAGGGGTCACTGTCGTCCCACGTAAGGGCAGCGTGCTGTTCATGGGGCCACACACGCACGGCAGCGAGGACACCCCAGCTGCCTGATGCGGGGCAGCCCGAGTGTCAGAGCAGAGCGCGGTGGCCAGAAGCGTCCCTGCTCTGGGGCTGCAGACAAGTCATCTCAGGCTCTGCAGAGCTGCTCTCGGTGCAGCTTGAGCCAGAATGGCATCTGGCCTGCTTGCCATTTGGGTCTCAGTGCAGATGCTGCCAGTTCAGAGAGGCCCCCCAGCCAGCGGTCCTCACTCAGGAGCAAGCCCGTCTTCCCCTGGCACGTGCCACCTTGGGAGATGACCTCGTTCCTTCCGTCATCTGTTGCTCTTGGCTGTGGGTCCAGCAAGAACATAAGCTCCATGAACCCGGGGACTCTGCCTTGTCCACTGCTCTGTCCCCAGGACTCAGCCTGTGCCAGCAAGCACCAGGTGCATGGGCCATGCTCGGGAGAGACGAGCTGTCACAACTGGACGTCGCTTGCAGGAGCAGATGCCAGCTGGCAGTGTGGGGCGATGGGGGACCTTGGACTCCAGAGTCCGGCTCCACCGTTTCCTAGCACTGAGAACTCGGTGGTCGTGGAACCTCTGGGCCTCAGTTTCTTTACCTGTAAGATGAGACGGGTCCCCTCCACCTCACACTAGGCCCTGCCACAGGAAGGGCTTAGTGCACGCACCTCGCCGCGGGCGCGGAAGTGCCGGCCATCTTCCTCCCCTTCGTGACAGTCAGTCACTCACCCTGGTGCAGTTCCCAGGGCCATACCTAGGCTGTTCTCAGGCAGAATTGTGCCCTGTATTGTGGCACTGAATGGCGTGCGATTCACACACACATGCTGCTGGTACACGCACGCAGGTTAGAGGTGCAGCGCGGAGGTAGAGCACCTACCTCACGTGTGCAAGGCCTGGGTTCCAGCCCAGCACTGCAAAGAAAAGAAAAAGAAGGCGCAGCTTCGAAGCTCATCCCACTGGTGAGGTGCAGAGGAAACAGGTGGCCCTGTGTTGGTGGTGGGTGTTGGGAGGAGCAAGCGGAATGGAAGATGAGCCTAGTCTCCAGGAACAGTCTGCTGAGCCCTTGCGTGGGACCACTCAGCGCCTGCCTCCAGCGGTCATCCAGGGAACTGCACCAAAGCCTGAAGAGTGGCCCTAGCTTTGAGTCATCAGTTCTACTAGAGGAGAGCTAGCCAGGGAAGTCAGCAAGACAGCCAATAGATAGCGAGGGAAATGATGCTGCTGGGTCACTGTTCCTACGGATGGAGAGAGGAGCCAGTCAGAGCTGGCCACAGGGTGAGGCGAGGACGTCCTGCATGCTCGGGTCCTGGGAGGCCCCATCAGGGCCTGGGCAGTCAGGCATGTTGAGCACCCACTGTGTGCCAGGCCTAGGTGAGGTGCTAGGGACATGCAGGGGAGTGACACAGACTCCCTGGAGCTTGGGTTCTGTGCCTCAGCCTTGAAAAGATGGCCCTCAAGCTCCTTGGGGAGGCTGCAGATGTACCCGTTAGAGGAAGCCAGGCAGCGTACACATACAAACCCGTGCCTGCCGTCGATACCTGAGAACGTGAGCCAGTGCCCCGTGGGAGGTGGATGTGAGGACGACTATTAGGTTTCCCTGTGCCTACCATGTTTTGTACAAATCCTAACAAAGACATTGCAGGTCTGATTTTGGTGAGGTGCTCATTCCTTCAGATTTTAACGCTGCAGGCATTTGGGACACCGTATGTCCAAGGTGGTCTTGGGCTCCTGGTTTAAATGTAGAGACTGAGACCCACCCTTGGCCCACCAAGCGGGCACTTCAGGGGCAAGGTCCAGGGTTCGCCTTTCAATCCCAGGGCATCTGGCGCTCTGGCCTGAGAGCCATTGAACACAGGTGGAACCGGGCTGTGGGGGCTTCCTGGGTCCCGCTTTGAGGCTGCAGGGCTTTCCCCAGGTTTTCTGAGGGGTTAGCCTGATTCCATAACCTCTAGAGACTCAGCAGAGGCCAGGAGGAAGTGTGTGAGGCCAGGCTCCATCCGCACCCTTTCACCAGTGAGTCTAAACAGGACTGTGCCGGCCTGGTGAGCCACGGCTGGAAGCCAGGCCTCGATTCCTGGCTTGTGTTGGCCCTGTGGTCCCAGACCCGAGGTGCTGGAAGGCAGCAGCAGCCTCTCCTGGCATCCCAGAATGCCCCGGGAGGATTCATATCTGTCCTGGAGAGATTGGCAGCTCAGGGCTGCTGTCTGCGGCCGGGGCTTGATCCTGGTTACCTCACGCTTCCCAGTAGCTGATTCATCCGCTCTTCCATTCACGCTGGGGCCAGGCAGGCTTCCATGAGTCCATTCATGCAGTAAGCATCTGCCACCATCCCTCGTACCAGGCCCTGCGGGGCTCTGGGGACAGGCCATGAGTGAGGTCCATGCACCTCCCCCTTCCAGCCCGGCGGGGAGTCGCGCAGAGCTTGGCCTGGCTGAGGTGACAGGATCCATTGGCCAGTCACTGACGGAGAGGAAAGGACTCAGCAGGTCTTATCGCTGTGGCTTTTCTGGTCGGCAAGCTTTTTCTTTTTAAAACTGAAACTCAGTTTGTTTTCAAAGTAAAACTATTTCGGCAGCGCCCACAGGGAATGGGGTCTTTCTCAAACCCCGCCGTCCTCCCCAGAGCCAGGCTGCTCAGAGCTTCCTGGGGATCTTTCTAGATAATTCGAATGTATGGCCACGCGCCTTAGGGAGAACGTCCTCCCCTGCCCCCAGCTCATGGAACGTGCGGTACAGCCCGATCTGTCCCTGGGTTTTCTTACGGAATGACGCCTCCTGGGGAGTCTGCTCTCCCAGCTCCCACCCCAGAGGCTGCCCTCTTGATAGACACTGAGCTCTTCCCAGAACTTTAATGTTGTGTCCAGCCCAGGAGAACAGATCCCGACGGGTGGACTCTCGGGTCCCGGAACCCAGGGGGAGATGGACAGGGGGCCTGGGTGCTGAGGCTAGGGAGAGCCCTGAGCCACGCGAAGGTGCTGGGACCGGAGTGACGGGAAGGGCGTCGGCCAGGCAGTGGCCCTCCCCGCTCACCCGCCTGTGCCTCCCGCAGCCCTGGCGTCCCACGACTACATCCTGAAGATCGTGCCCACGGTGTACGAGGACAAGAGCGGCAAGCGGCGCTACTCCTACCAGTACACGGTGGCCAACAAGGTGCGTGGGCGGCGGCCAGCCGTGGGCGGGTGCGCCCTCTGCCGGCAGAGCCGCGCGTGGCCGCTGCACTGAATTTCTGATTCCGTTCAGGCTCCTGGGGCTTGGGGACATGTGGCGTGGCTGCCACACTGGATTTCTGCTCATTACCTTCAGGCTCCTGGGGCTAGGGGACACTCCCTCCCGGCTCTGACTCTGGGTAAAGATGAAGAACCCGTCTTGCCATAGTGGCGGTCTCAGAGTCCAGGGGAGAAAATCTAACCAGGAGAGAGGGGGAGAACTTTTGAAGTCCCAGGATTGCAGATGCCTCCAGGATCCTGCCTGTAGGCCTGGCCCAGGTCCTGGTCCTGCGGGCTCGGAACCTGACTGATGAGCATGTGGCAGGCGCTGCAGCTCTTGGGGCGTGAGCACTTTACCCAAACGTATGAGGCTGGTAAATCAGGCCAGGTTGGCTATTGATTAATTGGCTGTGGAATAGCGGGGGCAGCCCAGGACCCCAGACCTCAGAGTCACGGAGAAGCAGCAGATCTTGGTGGGACGCGGCCGTGGTGAGCGTGAGTGGCTCCACAGTTCGTGGCTTTGATCCCAGATGCCTCAGGCCCCTCCAGAGATGACCTGCAATGGGCTCTACCTGCTGGAAGCCTGTTGGTTGAGTTGCCAACCAGATGGGGAGGGGCTTCCCATTTACCCCCCCGGGCTCGCCTTTTTCATCCGATCAGGGCCTCCAAACCCTTCAGGAGCCATGCCTGGCTTAGCTCAGCTCATAGTCACTAGAGGAGGGGCCACTCGCTGTGGCCGGGCATGCTGGGCTCATCTTCCTCAGTGTCACAACAGCTCTGTGCTGGGACCGTGAATACCCCCCGTTTTACACACCTGGCCGCCGAGGCACGGGGTGGGGGAGGCACAGAGCGGTGTAGTGGCCGAGGAGGGATTAGAACCTGGTTCTCCTTGGGCCCCAGGGCTGGGCCTCCTGATTACATCACCCACTTGGTCTGAAAAAGGGCTATAGATTCTGCTCCCCAGAGAGTTGCTCTCTGCTGGTGACAGGATCCCTCTGCTCTGACCCACTGTAGATGGACATTCTGATATAAACTGCAAGGAGAGTCCTGTTTCTTTTACTCACAGTTTCATGGCAGGCATCTTAGGCCATTTTCTATTGCTATAACAAAATGCCTGAGACTGGACTGATAAAGAAAAGGTGATTTGGCTCATAGTCCTGCAGGCTGGGAAGCGCAGGAGCGTGGTGCTCGCATCTGCTCAGCACTGGACAAGGGCCTTCTTGCTGCATCGAAAACATGGCGGAGGGCATCTCATGGACAAACAAAGCAAGCATGCCCACTCCGGTCTCTCTTCTTATAAAGACACTGATGCCATTTGGGGCCTCACCCTCATGACCTCCTCTAACTCTGTTTACATTTCAATGGTCCCACCTCCAAATACCAACAAAATATGACCTTGAGGGACACATTCAATAGCATGATCTCCTTGTAACCCTCAAGTTCTGACAGCAACTTACCAAAGGAGGATGTGGTGTGGTCTGAGCAGGATGAGAGTGGACACTGGACCACAGCCAGGTCACATCCCAGCTCAGTCGTCACCAGCGGTGTGACCTGGGAACTGCCATGTAAGCTCTCTGTGCCTTGGTTTACTTGTTTTGAGGTGATGACTTCATAGGACTACAGTCCACTGAGGCAGTGTTCAGAAGTGCTTAGCCACAGAGAAGACTTTGGGTCAGTGACGCCCACTGTGGCTATGACCAGCTCTGGCTGTGACCCAGACAGACACACGACCCATCAGCCCTCCCCAGAGAAAGCTGCTTTTTTCCTTGTTCGAGGCTCCTGTCCTCCAGGCCTGGCAAGTGCCCAGGGTCAGAACAACTTGCTCGGCGTGCTTTGTGGCTTTGACCCCACCCTTGGCAGGGAGCCTGGGTCTCTCCCTGTTATCCCTATGAGCAGCGTGAGATGCACAGGCCCAGTATTTGGGGCTGGGGGTCCCCCAGTGTTGGTCTCCGTTTGCTATAGACAGTGGGAATAGCCCAGAGGCTCTCAGCGCCCCAAGTGACCCAACTGGGGAGATTCTAAGGGTCATCATCCCAGGCCCCTGAGAGTTGAGATGGGGCAGCCAAGGTCCCAAGGGAGGGAGGGACTGGCCCGAAGCCACACTGTGGGTTCAGCCCCTTAGCACCTCTCTGGTCCTGGCTGTGCCCATCTCAGGAAGCCTGTGGTAGGACAGGGTCTCTGGCTCTCCAGGTCTGCAGTGTCGGGGACATCTGGGGTCTGCCTCTTTCCTCAGGCTGCAGACTGAGACCCACTCTGGGAAAGGGCTTCCTCCCCTCAGGGACCCAGCAGCTGCCACGGCTAGGGTGCTGAGCCCACCAGTGTGGAGTTAATGAATGGATTTTACATGGCTCAGAAGCTCAAGGGGACATAGGCCCTTACTCAGCCCGAGCCCCCAAAATCACTTTTCCTTTTATGTTTTGGCTTTCAAATTTATATTCCAATTCCTGCTTCCAGGTTACATGGTCGACTTCCCATAGCTTAAGGGTCAAAAATGCCCCAGGGTGCTGCCCATCTGGATGCAATGCCAGTGGCAGAGTCCAGGGCCTGGAGAGGAGGGAGGGCGAGAAGCCATCCCCAGGGTTCAGGGACCCTCTGCAGTGCATGCCCACCCACCAAATCACCCACTGGGCAGGTCTGTACTGCTGATTCTCACGCCCCCCTGTCCCCCTCTGTAGGAGTATGTCGCCTACAGCCACACGGGCCGCATCATCCCCGCCATCTGGTTCCGCTACGACCTCAGCCCCATCACGGTCAAGTACACGGAGAGACGGCAGCCGCTGTACAGGTTCATCACCACGGTGAGTAGCTAGGGCGCAGGGCCAGCCGCCTTGCCCTGCTGAGGCCTGCTGCCTTCATGGGCAGCTGCACCTGTGCTCGCCGAGCCCTAGGGGAGCCTGTGGGGCTCCCGCTGAGCTCAGGAGGCTATGCCCCAGACGTGGAGGATGTCCAGCGCCCGTCCACCAA
>PVHX01007992.1:66422-86828 GCA_004024805.1 Geosciurus inauris
TTTTTTTTTTTTTTTTTTTTTGTCCTGGGGATTGAACCCAGGGCACTCGACCACTGAGCCACATCTACAGCCATTTTTATATTTTATTTAGAGACAGAGTCTCACTGAGTTGCTTAGGGTCTTGCTAAGTTGCTGAGGCTGGCTTTGAACTTGCAGTCCTCTTGCCTCAGCCTCCCCAGCTGCTGGGGTTATAGGTGTGAGCCACCATGCCCGGCCTCTGTGTACATTTTAAAGTGAAAATTTGGACTCGTTTTTCTCATGTCTTATTTCTGGCTATAGGTGCTCCTGGGGTCAGGTTTCCCTCCCTCCCTTCTTTCCCGGCCATTGCCTCTGCCTGTCCAGTGTCCCCTGGGACAGCTTTAAGCTGTTGTTGATTTTCCTATGTATTTATTATTTCTAGTAGGTATACAGTTTTTTTCTGGCCTCCCATTCAAAGGTCCTTGTGGACGAAACATGAGGTCACAGTGACCTGCTGCAGCCAGAAGCTCAGGTGTTGGGGAAGCTAGAGTCAGCCGAGGTAGAAGAGGAGCGCTGATTATCCCTACCTCCAGATTTGGAAACTGAGTCACGAGGCAAATTCAGCATTGAAGGCCCTGTCCTGCACTGTGTGTGTGTGTGTGTGTGTGTGAGAAAATTTTTTTTTTGTATTTTTTTTTTAAGAGACAATCTTACTGTGCTCCCTAGGCTGGTCCTAAACTCTTAGGCTCAAGTGATCCTCCTGTCTCAGCCTCCTGAGTAGCTGGGACTATCAGGCACATAATACTGCACCTGACTTCATACTTTTAATAATGGTTCAAGATCAGGGTCTAGTCCTGGTGCTTTGGTTTCCTGCTATGACTAGGTCTATATTAGTCAGGACTCTGACAGAACCTGTGGAGCTGGCTTGAGGGGTACTGGGCTTCAGGCATGGCTGGATCCAGCTACAAACATTGTCAAGAACAGGTCTCTCACCATCTTGGGATCTGCTTTCTTCTGTGCTGGTTGCATTCTTAAATAGAATTTGTTAGCCAAAAAAAAAAAAAGAAAAAGAAAAATCCTCTTCCCCAGTAGTTCCACCCAAATCTCAGACGGACAGTGCTTTCATTGACTCAGGTCAGGACCCTGATGTCCTTAGAGCTTGGAAGATGGAGTCCCCTAGGTCTTGTCCCACCCTGGAGCCAATGCCATTCAGATCACAAGGACAAGGATTGTGAGGGATGGGGTTCTTCAAGAGAAAAATCAGAGAGGGCAGATCAGTACTGGGAGGCAAAACGTCAGGCGTCTGTGACAAGGTGTCACCTTCTAACCTGTGACACAGGAATCATAGTCATTGCTCTTGCTGCTTCCCAGGGCCCTGAGGGACCCAGGGGGTTTATGAAAGGAGATGCTCTCTGCAGATGGAGAAAGCCGGTAGATAAGGGTGTCCTAGGTCGGGCTCACCTGAACCTCAGAACAGCTTTCTGCCTTTGGCTACGTAGAAGTGTCAGGCTTCTGTTCAACAAATGGTACCTGCTGTAAAGCGCAGACCCCATGTGCAGAAGAGGGAAAGACCACTGCCACACGTGCGAGGAAGGAATCCCCTTTAGAATCTATATACAGAGAACTGCGAATTGTTGGAAAAAGTTACACAACCAGAGAGAACAAGACCAAGTGACGAGGATGCGGAGTCCTCGACAGGACGGAGAATGAGATTCAGACAACAGAGCCAGGCCGGCCCTGCCCTCCCTGGAGATGGGGTGTGCCACTAGTGCCCAGGTAAAGTGTTACAGCCGCCCTGGAGGGACATGCACAAGCCGTTTGAACTCAGGGGATCTGAGAGCAGATGCTTTCACCCAAGGTCCCACGGGCTAGCACACCCGAAGTGGCTCTGGGTGCTGATGGGTCCTCCTATTCTGCTCCAGCTGCATGCCCAGATTAGGCCAGATGCCAGGGTACGCGTGGGTGTCCAGTGCATCCATGCAAGTGTGGCCGGCCCCTCAGGGACCCTGGGGCCTATAGCACTGATGGTGGCCGAGAAGCCTCCCGTGCCCACCGCTCACCATAGGGCTAAGAGGCTCTTCCTCGTCCACCAACCCGTTCCTCACACACAGCAGCTGAGTGCTGAGCCTTCTGATCACTCGGCAAGTGGCTGAGAAACAAAGCCGCTTCATTTATGCATTCAATGCAGCTGGAATTTGCCACATGCCAGGCCTGTGCTGAGCAGGGACGGCGGAAAGGCCATGATCCCTGCTCCAAGCCCCAGGGGCAGGAGGATGGGTGAGCACAGGATCGCAGTTCTGTGGTGTCAGGGTCCAAGGGGAGGCGCCGATCCTGCTGGAAGCCCCCAGCACAGGGCCTCAAGGGCAGGAGAAGGGGCCCAGCTAAGGGGTGCATGTGCACAGGGGTGCCCGGTGCAGCGCCTTAGGATACCATTCAGTCTCCTCCACGTTGACAGACACCCCCAACCCCTCAGGTGGGCCACTGCCCTTCCCAGAGCTGGTGCCTCCCCGTAGCCACCTGGGAAGACCCTCCTCCCTCACCCAGAGACCAGACCCCTCCAGGACTCCTAGTCCCTCCCCACCCCCAGGCCACTGGCCTGTCCCGCACACCTGCGCCGTCCATGTCCACTAGAGCACAGGCCAGTGAAGCCTGGGTCGGGGCCATGCTGCCCCGGGCACCTCCTGACAGTGTTCGTTGGCCTGGGGGTTTCTGGAGGCCCCAGGCTGCCATCTTGGTTGCCAGAGCAACCGTGGGGTCAGCCCTGATGAGCCAGCCAGCCGGTGTCCCTGGCAGATGGCGTCATTGTAGAGTTTCAAAGGCCCTTGTCACGGGGCAGCAGATGCTGGGATGACGTGCTGCACACACGTGCTCCCAGGAGCCCTCGAGGGCGGGTGGGGCAGGGAGGGGGGAGACACCTGCTTTCCTCCTTTCTCCCTTTTCAAAGCAAACACTTGCGTGCGAAGCCGTGGGCTCCAAGAGGGGAGCCTCTGCAAATAGCCCCTTGGAGGGGCTGCTGATGGACAGGGCTTAGGCCAGGGTGTCGTCATGTGGCGGCTGCAGGGGCAGCTGTGGGTGGCTGGAATGAGGGGCAGGGCTGGGGATGCGAGCTCTCTGCTGCCAAGGGCCTGGCTCGGCCGCGCTGCCTGCCCCCCAGGATCCCTACCTGCAGAGGACCTGCCGGTCCCCACCAGAACCCTGCCTCCCCCTGGGCCTTCAGACAGGCTGCCCCCGGCTCCTCTCTCTGGACCCCCATAGCACCTTGCTCAGACCTACACTTTGTGTTCTACCAGAAAATTCCGCCACCAAAGGAATAAAGAGACAGTATTTGATGACATGCAAGTGGCTCCCTCCCACACACACACTTGTCCCCTGCCACCTGCTTTAGCCCCTTTTCTGAGATGGCTACAAGTGGGCCATGCTGACAGATTGGATGGCTTTGGAGGTGTCGGATCTCTGCTTGCGTGGTTTGGTTTATTTTGAGGGGAACACCCAGAAGTCATAAAGTGCCAGATGGGGTCGGTGTGGCTGTGACAGTTGTGGCCCACCAAAAACTACCAGATGCCACTCACATGTTCCCATTGAATGGCACTTGGCACCTGGCATTCCTGAAGGGTTGCACACGCTCAAGGACCAGGGGTTTTTGCTGGAGTAAGCCCCACCCACCAGTGTGCTCCCGGACACTTTCCTCCCTGGGAAGAGAGCCCCCCAAACTTTAGATCACACTCGGTATTTACCGGGTCCGATTATGGCCTGCAGGCCTGATTTCCCTGTCCCCAGTGTCCAGCATAGGGCTGGCCTGGACATGAGTGCTCAGAAGTAATACACAAGAGACAGCTGCTTAAAGGAGTAGCTATCGAGTCCCGTTACTAAAAGCCTACTGTACGCAGGTGGTTTACAATGATCCCCTCTAACCTCCCAGCCACCCTCTGGGTAGGTGGTGCCTGCCTGTCTTGGCTGCTTCTTTTTGGGTTTCTACGCACATTTGCCAGAAATGAAAGGTCCCAGGAGGAGGAGCAAGCAAGGAGGAATGGCTGCAAGAGCTCACCAGAGACTGAGTGAGAGCTGAGAGGAGGCCTAGGGCGCAGGCAGGGGCACAGCACGCGCCCTCGCCATCTCCAGCCCTGGTTTCATTCCCAGCTCACGTGTGCGTGCATGCACGCGCACAGAAAAAACTGAGGTTTTGAGCCGGGCACAATGGCTCAAGCCTGTAACCCCAGCACTTAGGGAGGCTGAGACAGGAGGATCGCGAGTTCAAAGCCAGCCTCAGCAACAGCGAGGCGCTAAGCAACTCAGTGAGACCCTGTCTCTACATAAAACACAAAACAGGGCTGGGGGTGTGGTTAGTTGATCGAGTGCCCCTGAGTTCAATCCTCGGTACCAAAAACAAAAAACAAGAAAACTAAACTGGGAAGGTTTTATTCACTGAAGTTGTGAGAGTTGAGAGAGGACCGTGTTGACACTGGAGCAGGGGCACAGACTCCATTCTGCCTTCTGCCTGAATCTCTCTCCCAAGACCCTGAGCGCTGGGAAGCTGGGCTCAGTCCTCTCTGCTCTCCAGACCTGGCCTGGCAAAGGCAAATTGCAAATAGGTAGTAAACAAAGACCAGACAGACGGAGGCTGTGCCTGGCTCTTCCTCTCTAAGGTATCTTCTGCTGTCTGAGTAGCAGAACAAAACCCAAGTCGGAGCTCCTTGACTCAGGCCTGCAACTGTGCAAAAGCTTTGGTTCAGATCCTGCTGGGGCACCTGAACTAAGCCCGGTCTCGGCGCAGGTGTGATCCAGGGCCAGGTTGATCCATCTGGGTCTGGTCACAGAATTGGAGTCCCTGCTGTGGCTTTCCTAGGCAGGTTCTGAGGTGTAAGGGAATGTAAGACAGAGCGAGCTCCGTTGTAAAAAAGAGGCTCATTTTCAAAGTTATGCATCTTTTATTTCATAAGCTGTAGGTGGGATCCCTTACTTCAGGATATTTGATACGCAAACCTCTTACAGAAAACGAATCTCGCGTAGAAGCCCTCCATCCAGAGGCAGAGGCACCGAGGAAGTCTGTGGGCTGAGGCCAGAGGCAGAGGCACTGAGGAAGTCTGTGGGCTGAGGCCAGGCAGTATCACAGGAACAGCAGCACACGTTTGCTTTGGTAGCTCGGTGACCTTAAACAAGCTGGTCCCTCTCTGGGCCTCTTGTTTCCTCATCTGTGAGATGAGGGCACCTAGCAGTTGCAAGGCCTGAATCAGGGGGCCAGGAGAAAGGACCATCCATGACCCAGCACATAGTAGGTGCTCAGCCAAGGAGTTTGGAGGAGGAGTGGGTATTTTGCAACTGAAGCCATTATGAAAGTGGCAGAGAGGGGACCCCACTGACCCCACTGGGGTAGGGGTGAAGGCAAGGGGTCTGGCAGGGTGACGTGACTGGGTGGAGTCCCCCACCGGCCTCATCAGCCTTCCTTCCATGACAGTCCCCACCCCTGCCTGCGACTTGGGTGTTCTCACCAAGGCTCCAGCCCGTCTGCCGCCAGCAGCATCTAATGGGCCTTGGGTTCATTATTTATTTCCTCAGACTCTGCCTTTTCCGTAGGCTTTGAAAGCCACACTGACGGGTGAGAACAGTGGCTGGGCAGTTGCTGGCACTTCGGTCACACCCCAGCTGGACAGCAATCCCCTCAGTGCTGACGGCAGACCTTGTTTCACAGATGGGGGAAACTGAGGCTGGGGGACGCCAACCTGGCCCTCCAGCCAGCGGGGTCACAGAGGGGGCTGCTGGGAGGGCAGGCCGGCACCACCCTCCCTCCAGGGCAGGGGGCGGTCCCCCCTGCAGGGAGGCCTGTGGTGGCCAGAAGGGGCGGGAATTGGGAAGGTGTTCATGCTGGTGGAAATGCACAGGAATCCGGCTCCCGGCCAGTGTGGGTGGGCACGTCCCTCCATGCTGCAACAGACACACGCTCAGCTTCTCAAGTAAGGCAGGCGCAGCTCCGTGGTGACGCAGCTCTGTGGTGGCACACCTGCCTGCGCCAGCGAGGCCTGGGTCCACCCCAGCCCCCAGCAGACCAAGACCACAGTGGGATGAGCTGACTTCATTCTAGTCTCTGCACAAGGCCCAGAAGCCTGGCAGCCAGAGGAGGAAGTCCTGGGAGAGGCCAAGGGGCACCGTGGAGGACTTCGGCTGGGCGTCCGCTCTCGGCTCCTCCATGCTCACAGGGCGCTGGGGAACACTTGTCCTTGCTCCACTTCTGGCAGAGGTGGCCCTTCTGGCTCAGCAGCCCCACTTGTCCCTGCTTGGGGCATTCGAGTGTGTGTCCTGCAGGGACACCCACTGCAGCCCCACTAGCCCGAGGCACGGGGGGCGGGAAGCACGAGGCTCGTGGCGACAGGGCCCCAGCCCGGCCATCTCCATGGTGCAGCACACGCGGGACCCAAGCTGGACCTCCCCGGCTCAGGGTCTGGCAGCACCCACGTTAGGGGGTGAAGGGTGCCCCCGCCTGCCCCGTCCTGAGCCCCCTCCAAGCCCCCTGGGCATCAGCACAGCCCCAGCTCCAGCCGCACCAGCCAGTGCGAGGGAGTCCCTGCTGCCCTGTCCTCTCCTGGGCCATCGGCTCACTCTCCGGCCCCTGCAGCCCCTCCTGCCGCCCTGTCCCCTCCATCCCCAGGCACCCTCAGCACTTGGCTTCTTCTCGCCCTGGGCCTTTCAGGGAACAAGAACTGAAGTAATAGGGTTGACGTGGGCGTCTGTGAGAGCAGGGACTGGCCGAAGACTGGCCCTGGGGTGCTTTTCATCACTGACCCCCTCGCCAGTCCCACGGCTGCTGTCTGACTTCGGGGGCCCTGGCATGCTGGAGCACCGGGCCTGCAGCGAGTCTTGCTGTCCTGTCTTCTGCTGAAAGTGCCGGGGAGAGAATGAGCATTGGCGCCCAAAGGCCTCTCTAGGGAAACAAAGTGGTATTTTAACACATTTTTCTGATCCAAGTGCGTCTCAGGTTTAGAAAATGCCCGAACTTAGCAACAAGGTAGCAGACTGCTGTTCAGCCCGTGTACTGAGCACCTACTAAGTGCTGGGCATTCCCAAAGTGTTTTCTGCAGAGGGACAATCAGCAAGACAGGAGTAGCTTTCTGGCTTTAAAGATGAAGATGCAGCTGGGTGCAGTGGCTCATGCCTGTAATCCCAGCACTTTGGGAGGCTGAGGCAGGAGAATCGCGAGTTCAAAGCCAGCCTCAGCAATGGGGAGGCACTAAGGAACTCAGTGAGACCCTGTCTCTACATAAAACACAAAATAGGGCTGGGGATGTGGCTTGGGTTGAGTGCCCCTGAGTTCAATCCCTGGTAAACCTCCCTCCCCCAAAAAAGATGATGCTAGCTGGGTGTGTGGTGCATGCTTGTAATCCCAGCAGCTCAGCAGGCTCAGGCAGGAGGATCTCAGTATCAGCAATTTAGTGAGGCCCTAAGCAACTTATTGAGACCTTATCTCAAAACAAAAAATAAAAAGGGCTGGAGATGTGGCTCTGTGGTTATATAGCCCTGGGTTCAATCCCCAATACCAATTTTTTAAAAAAAAGACAAAGATGCCAAGGCCCAAAGTTAGCAAGTGGCATTGGTGCCTCAGCCTGCAGAGGCTGGGTTCTCTCTGCTGCATGGCAAGGACGGCCCCAGGGGCTCCCCAGCCATTGCCACCAACACTACCCCCGCACCCTGAGAGAGGCCCCTTCTGGCTCTTCTGTGTGTGGAAGGGAAGCAGACTGTGGGAATGATGGGTCATGGGGTGACCTCCATCTGCACGTCTGCTGGCAGGGGGGCACCCCATCCCACAGGCCAGGGAGATGCCAGGCCACCATCTCCCTTTTGCCAGTGCTGCCCCTGCCCCTGCCCCTGTCCAGCCTCAGCACACGCCTGCAAGGTCATCCGCCATCAGCTGAGGCGGTGTGCTTGCCCTGCCCACCACCAGCGCGGTGCCCGACTCCCGTGGCAAGCGTGGCCCATGCAGCCCCAGGCTGCGCTGCCCCAGTAGCCGTGACCTGCCAGGTGCGGTTACACCTGGTGCCGGGAGCTCTGTGTCCTCCGTGGAAGCTGTGTGGCCCGGGAGCCACCAGATCCTCTCCCCAAGACCCCGCACCTCTCTGCAGGGAGGTGACGCCTCCGTGGAAGCTGTGTGGCCCGGGAGCCACCAGATCCTCTCCCCAAGTCCCCATGCAGGCCACTTGCTGCCTGTGGACGTGAACGGACAGGGACATGTTGGCTGAGCAGGCGAAGGACGCAGCACCTTGGCCCCGTATCCACACCTCCCTGGCTGCGGTCTCAGTGCCCAGACAGCCACAGTCCCCAACTACTGCAAGGAAATCTGCAGACAGACGAGCTCACAGGTCTCCAGTAACCTCCACTGTGGTATGTTGCTCGCATTGTTCGCTTTATCATTATTTATTGTCCCCGAGGACAGGTAATGAAGGTGGGCCGTGGACACCTGGGGCAGACCTCCAGATGCTCTCAGCTTGGAGGAAGCCCCTGGAATGTACCAGGGTCCCCCCACACCGCCTTGGTTGCCCAGAGACCAGCCCCTGCCACAGAAGCAGGGTGTCAGGGACATTGCTCAGTTGAGTGACATCAGTGGCTACCCAGGGGGCTCACCGCAGGGTCCCCCTTAGCCTTAAGGCTGGTGGGGCCAGGTGCTTAGCAGCCTCCGGGGTCCCAGGGCCTCGGTTTCCCCAGGCCATTTTCCAGCCGCTGCTTGGCCAGCCTGGTCAGAAAGCCGGCGTCAGACCGGGTGCCAGGTGTGTGTGAGTCATAGGCACTTGGGTTCCACACTAGATGAATGGAGACGTGGGGGGGCGCGTGGTTATTTTTTGCTTTTCTCTTCATTGCGCTTAAGTCACATTTTCCTACCCTCTGATCCAAGCTCTACAAGCATTTTGTGGTATAAAATCTCCCATCATCTGATCCGCTCCACCAAAATAAAACCAGCCCCTCGGCGTCACCTCCCTGCAGAGAGCTCCTGCGTCATGCCTCCAGGCCTTGCCTGCTTCAAGGCACTCAGCATAATCCCCCAGGTCCCAGCCTCTTCACTCCTTGGGGGGGGCTGCTCCAGTTTCCTGGGGCTGTTATTCCTGGAATGCCAGCTGCCCCATTTACCAGCCGTCCACACAGACCTCCTCTGTCCTGAGCCTTATAAGCCTCTGCTTAGCTCATCTCACGGAAATATCACTTAAAAAATAAACACGGGCTCAATTTGCCCTTCCCTGTCACCATCGCTGGCTCCTGGCCCCCGCCACTTGGCACCAATGCATCTATTAAGTACTGCTGTCTCTAGGAGGCCTGCAGGGTTACATGTCAATCACTGGCCATCCCCACTCAGTACCCCCAGGGAGACGCAAACGTTGCCTTCTTCTGAGACCTGTGGTCATTTAAATGTCCTTAAATATGACAGGGAAGAGTGGGGCCTTGGGAGGAAGACAGACATGCTGTGTGACCTTGGACAAGCTGTTTCCCTCTCTGAGCCCCATGAGTACAGCAGTAAAGAGCCCCTTCCTCAGGAAGCTGTGGTGCTCTTGCTGCCCTGTGCCTGGTGGATGGGTGGCATTGGTACTTCTGAATGGCATGAAGTAGGTACTGAAAGGAAAAAACATTCAAGATTTTCTTGCAAGCCAGAGGTGGTGGGGCACACCTGTAATTCCAGCTACTGGGGAGGCTGAGGCAGGAGGATCGCTAGTTCAAGGCCAGCCTGAGAATGTTAGATAAGAAGGACTGGGGTGTGACTCCGTGGTGGAGAGCCCCTGCGTCCGACCCCCAGTCTGCAGCCTGCCTGCAGACCTGTGACCTTTTACCTTCTGGCATCTGTGTTTCAATTCTTCCAAGTCATGAGAAAGCAATTATTAGAGCATGAAATTTTCAGCTGGGGGTGTAGATGGTAGAACGTGTGCTTGGCATGCACAGATGCTCCTTAGCTCATGATGGGGTCCTGTCCGAATAAATCCATTGTAAATAGAAAACATCAAATCAAAAACGCATTTAATAGCTGGGCGTGGTCATGCACACCTGTAATCCCAGTGACTTGGGAGGCTGAGGCAGGAGGGTGGCAAGTTCAAGATCAGCCTGGGCAACTTAGTGAGATCCTATCTCAAAAAAATAAAAAGGGCTGGGGATGTGGCTCAGTGGTAGCGAGCCTCTGGGTTCCATCCACAGTACCAAAAAACAGAAAAAAGAAAAAAGTTACATTTAGTACCCATAACCCGCCCGACACCGGGCCTGAGCCCAGCCTACCTGGAGTGTGCTCAGGACGCCTCCCTTAGCCTGCAGTGGGCTGCCGCCTTTCCAGGCCCCTTTATGCTGAAGCACTGGGCGGTCCCATGCAGACCACACTCAAGTGCTAGCTGAACATTTGCAGGACACGCTTTTGCACCAGGACGAGGTCCAGCCATCATGTTGAACCATCGTAAGGAGCGGACGGTGTATTGCAGCCAGGTGGGGCATTTTGCATCTGAGATGCAAGAGGATGTCGCGCTAGGAGCACAGGCTCCTACACCTTGAACCCCAGCCACTTGCAGTGGCATTTCATAGCGCTCCAGGGTCTCTGAGCCTTGTCTCCTAGCTGCACAATAGGTATAAGAATAGCACCCGCATCCTGGGTGACCTGGTTCACTGAGGTCCGCCCTGCCTAGCACAGAGAAGGTGCCATGAGCATCGCCTGCTCTGCCGTGGTCTTCCTGGCGTCCTGGCAAGTTAGGAGTACAGACCTAAGAGCTGCCTCCATCCTCGCCCCTTCTACCGCTGCTCTCTACCAGGGGACATGTGACCTCCAGGGGACATTCGGCAATATTTGGAGACATTTTGATTGTCACAACAAGGGGGAGAATGTAGTCTGGGTGTCACGTGCATAGAGGCCAGGAATGCTGCTGAACACTGCAGCGCAGGGACAGCCCCCACAGTGATGAGTGTCTGCTCGCAAATGCCAGGGAGTGTGGGCCACCGTGTCCTGACATCAGCTTTCCCAGAACCCCATAAGCCTCTCTCTCCCTTGCAGTGCCTGCCCTGGTGGGTTTATTGGGTGGTCATTTGTACAGTAGACCCCCCCCCATTGAGATGGCACAGGCTTCCAAGAGTGTGAGGTTTGTTTCCAGCCCCTGCACATCCAGGCCAGTGCTGCCAACCACCTACCCTGTGTCGCAGACCCAGGCTCAGGTCCTAGGATTACCACCTCCTGGCTGTGTCAGACCTTGGGCCAGTGGCACTGCCTTTCAGACCCACAGTCCTTCATCTGAACCTGAGTTCATAAATAACCAGTCAACACAGCGTAGCCGTTAGGAGCACAGACTCCCGGGTGCAGACATACCTGTGTTCAGGCCGCAGCTCTGCTACTTAGTGAACTTGGAAGTGACCTGGCTGATCCTCGGTTTCCTCACCTGTGAAATGAGCCTAATAATTCCTCACAAAGAGGGTCCTATGGGAATTCAAGGAGCTGAGGTTGGTGATCCCTGCTTAGTATTAAATTCATCATCCAGGACCGGTGGCGCAAGCCTGTAATCCCAGCACTTAGGGAGGCTGAGACAGGAGAATGGCGAGTTCAAAGCCAGCCTCAGCAATGGCGAGGTGCTAAGCAACTCAGTGAGACCCTGTCTCTACATAAAACACAAAATAGGGCTGGGGGTGTGGCTCAGGGGTCGAGTGCCCCTGAGTTCAATCCTTGGTACAAAAAAAAAAAAAAAACTCCTCATCTAACGAGTGGTTTTCGCTGAGCCCTGAGTGTACTCTGGACCCTGTTGGTGTCTGCCCAGCAAGCAAGAGTGCCCCGGGGGACGCGTTGCAGAGCTGGGGCTGTGGGAGGGGTCTGTCCTGGCGTCCCTCCAGCACTGGCCTCTGATGCACGGCACTCTCCTTCAGATCTGTGCTATCATTGGCGGGACCTTCACGGTGGCGGGCATCCTGGACTCCTGCATCTTCACAGCCTCCGAGGCCTGGAAGAAGATCCAGCTGGGCAAGATGCACTGATATCGCCAGGCCAACGGCGAGGACCCAGGGAGGCTGCCGGCCCTGCCTCCGGGGGGCTAGCTCCTGTGGCCTCTGCCGGCCCCAGATCGGGCTTCATCCCAGCCTGCGCGTGGGAGGTGGGGGGAGCGAGTGTGGCTGGAGGTCCCGCAGCTACCTCTTTTCCCCGTGTTTAGTTTTAGATAAATTACACTGCCTACAGTTGTGGTGTTCCTTTCCCGGGGAGCCCCAAGACCAGAGTCAGGCAAAGGGAATGATCCAAGATGTTGGGATCCCCTCCTGGGAGGGCTGTGGTCCCTTGCCCCCTGGCCAGCTGCCATCAGGCTTTGACAATCTTGCAGCTCCTGCCATGCGGACACACTGATCACCTGGTGTCTCTCCTGGGCAGCCATCCTAGGCTCTCAGCTTTGGGACCAGCCTGTCCATAGGTCCTCCCACCTGGCGCCATCAACCCAGAATGGTACTGCCCAGGCAAGCCCCTGAGATTTGGCGCTGTAGCTAGAACTCTCCCTTCTGCCCTGTCCCTCCCTGCCCCACCTAGAGCCCAGGCCTCAGGTCCTCATCATCTCCCCCCCCTTCTTCCAAGAAGCAGAGGCCGGTTGCTTGGCAACAGTGTTGGCATCTCAGATCTGCCCACTGGTCACCAGGCAGGTCGCAGATTTCCCTTGCTGTCATGTCCTGGTCCCTCTGAACCTCCCACCATTGTGCCTCAGCCTCTGTGCTGTGTGGCAAGGGCATTTCTTGGTGGAGGGGCTGGTTCCCCCTGCCAGGCGCCCCCACTGCTCTGTTGGAATCTGCAGTGGTGGGGTGGGGCCTTGTGACTAGAAGTCGCCCTTGGGAGCAGATGGTCACGGTTTATGCACTTACATCCCGACGGAAACATCCTTCCCTGTAACCCTCAGGTGAGGACGTCGTGGCCTCTCCTGGACAGCCACCTCTGGTCCCAAGGCCTCGGCTGTGGGGGGCAGCCCTGAAGGCCTCCACCTCTGGGCTCCTGAGTGTCCTGGTACTTGGGCCTCTTCAGCGCGGTCCTGGTCCGCTTGCCATTGGCTGCCCACACCCCGACACATTCCTAGCACCTGGGGTTGCCCAGTGTCCCCCCACTTGCTCCTGAGGTGTGTCCTACCCTGTGCTCCCCCTCATCCTTCCCTTTGGGTCCTGAAAGGGAAGGCCAGTGGTCCAGACCTGAATTCCCCCCGGGAACTCTAGCTATGTCCTGGGTCCCCAAGAGCCCCGCCTGTTTTCCGTTTGTACGGAGATTGTTTGCATACTTTTGTAATGAATGGGGAGTTTCCAGTAGAAGGATTTGTAAAACTTATCTATATGGATAGCTCAAGTCTCTGCCATTTGTAATTTCTGGCTCTGAATTCCAATGAGCAAAGTTTCCCCTTTTGCATATGAGTTGTGTGTGTGTAAGCTGCCTTTGGTTATTTTGGTTGTCCGGGGCCACTGGGGTGGACTTTTTTTTAATCATTCCATTCCCACTTAAGGAAAGGAATCCCTTTGGTGTGTGAATCATGTGCCCCCATAGAGGACAGTAGGGTGGGGCGGGTAGGAGATGAGCTGAAATCCCACTTTTTTAAAGAACTCTAAGGACATAGGGGATGTCAGTTTCCTATGGAAGGTCAGTTTCCTCTGACCTGTTATTCTTATAAACAAAATCTCAAGGGAAAAAAATAAATGTTTTCTTTGCCCACTCATAGAGTTCAAATAGATTATTAAAAGGCTGATTTTCAGAAGTATTGCTGTGGGATTCTTCTTTTTTTAAAAAAAAACATACTTTTAATTGTAGATGGACACAGTACCTTTGCTTTATCTATTTATTTTCTTGCGGTGCTGAGGATCAAACCCAGTGCCTCGCAGGAGCTGGGCAAGGGCCCCATTCCTGAGCCATAGCCCCAGACCCGCTATGGGATTCTTTCTGCCCTGGTGGTGTCTGGGTAGCCTGGAGGCTAAAAAGTCAGAAGGGAATTTCATTCTAGAGAACAGAATTGGAAAGGCTGAAAAGAAGATCTTCTGGGGAACCAAGAGAATCATGTAGAAGATAGTTAGGGACCACTTGCCTTCAATAATTTTCTGTCATCTCTGCCCTGGTCTTATCTTGTCTGTAGAGGGGGCTTGGAAGAGCTCTAGAAAAGGGGTTTATTGTGATCATGTTTGACCACTGTCACCCCAGTTCTATTTATTGATTAATGGGGAGATCATGTCACTGAGGACCCACAGACCAGGCAGCTCTACTATGTCAGATACATACAGACCTGGCACTTGTACACTTGTAGGACTCAAGTTGTGTTTAAGTATTTATCCAAAAAAAAAAAAAAAAATCATGTCTCCCACTAAGACTTAAGCACTAGCTCCTCTTTTTTTTTTTTTTTTTTTTTTTTTGGCAGTGCAGAAGTTGGGCCCTGGGCCTCTAGCATGCTAGGCAAGCACTCTACCCCAAGTTACACCAGCCTACTAGCCCCTCTTTTGCACTGCTAAACACTGCAGTTATGTTCTGTGTTGGGCATTCTGCAAGACAATAAAACAAGCCGGGTGTGGTGGTATACGCCTATATCTCTAGCTGCTCAGGAGGCTGAGGCAGGACAATCTGAGTTCAAAGCCAGCCTCAGAAACTTAGCAAGGCCCTAAGCAACTCAGTGAGACCCTGTCTCTAAATAAAATACAAAAGGGAGCCAGGCACAGTGGCACACACCTGTAATCCCAGCACTTTGGGGGGGTTGAGACAGGAGAATCCCGAGTTCAAAGCCAGCCTCAGCAACAGCGAGGTGCTAAGCAACTCAGTGAGACCCTGTCTCTACATAAAACACAAAATAGGGCTGGGGATGTGGCTTAGTGGTTGAGTGCCCCGAGTTCAATCCCTGGTACCAAAAAATAGGGGCTGGGAATGTGGATCAGCACCCCTGGGTTCAATCCCTGGTACTACTACTACTACTACTAATAATAATAATAAAAACAAAAAAAAGACAATAGACAAAAACAGAGATGACAGAAAAAAAAGAATAAAACAGGTCAGGAAGGAAAAGACCTGTGAGGATGATCAAAAGGTAAACGAGGATCATGAGTTCAAAGCCAGCCTCAGCAGCAGCGAGGCACTAAGCAACTCAGGGAGACCTTGTGTCTAAATAAATAGCTTGGGCTTCAAGAAACACCCGGGGGACAATCAGTCCCCAGGAAATGCCCTACAAACCCTTGCTCCCTCCGACATCCCGTCTGATACTTGGGTTATTTGTGACACCCAAAGCTGGTGGCCAGCCTGGCACGCCCACCCCGCGTCAGTCACGCGTGTTCCCAAGGTGCCGCTGTGTGCTTCCCCTGCCGTGATGTGATCTAATGAGATCCTGGTTAAGTCAATGACACAGGAAAGCTGAGGGCTCTGGAGAGGCTTGATGACCCGAGTCTGACACCAGAGGGTGCCCCTGTTACATGCAGGCGAAGGGGACTGTGGTAGAAGACTTTGGCGGTGAGAATCCAACAAGTGCCTGAGGTCTCACTCCACCTTAGGGAAACCAAACCCGGAACCCAGGTTGGTTTGTGTCGAGACACAGTGTCTGCCAGGAGAATGAAGAACTATTGTGATTTCTCGAAGGGTGGAAAGATTGGTGAACTGTGTTTTAAGTCAACACCCAGGAAAGGGATGGATGTCGGGGCTGGGAATGTAGCTCAGCAGTAGAGCGCTTGCCTTGCATGCGTGAGGCCCTGGGTTCGATCCTCAGCACCACATACAAAGCAGTAAAATAAAGACATTGTGTCCATCTACAACTAAACAAAAAATTTAAAAAAAGGGATGAATGTCATTTTTATGATTTATCCTTTCGATAAACTTTTCCAATTATCTAGCCAAATGTGAATCACAGTGGCCCCATGTAAGAAGATTTCTGACTGTGGGATTACAGAGCAAACCTGCAGAAGGGTGGGTCACAGGTTGGGAGTTGGGGAATCTGAACAAAAAAGGTTTCTGGGAGAGCCGGGCGTGGTGGCTCAAGCCTGTAATCCCAGCACTTAGGGAGGCTGAGACAGGAGAATCGCGAGTTCAAAGCCAGCCTCAGCAATGGTGAGGCACTAAGCAACTCAGTGAGACCCTGTCTCTACATAAAACACAAAATAGGGGTGGGGATGTGGCTCAGTGGTCAAGTACCCCTGAGTTCAATCCCCAATACAAAAAAAAAAAAAAAAAAAAAAAGGTTTCTGGGAGGCATCAGTGGAGAGGGGTGTCCCAGGAAGAAAGCCCTGCAGCCTGGGCTGGGGTTCTCACACAGGGGTGGAGCCTGGGAAGCAGTGAGCTGCCCCGATAGGGCTCCTAAGTGGGAGCTGCACTTGGTTTTTATTCCTATATGTCACACATGATTTTTTTTCTTGCCTGCCACAATGCAGCAGGCCACTGGAGTTCCTGATCCCCTAAGAATCAGACTTTGGGGCTGGGGTGTAGTTCAGTGATACAGCGTGTGCTTTGTGCTGGGTTCCAGCCCCAGCACTGAAAACGAAAACCGAAAAGGAACCGGTTCCTCATTCCAGAAGGTTCCTTAGCTGCCAAGCAGACACAGGAGTCCAATAACGTGAAAGGGGACAAGCGGGGAAGAGAAAATCACAGAGGCCACTCTCCCGCCCTGTAGTTGCCTCCTAGCAGGCGAGGTGCTGTGCTTTTCTCTGTCCCTCGGGCTTGATGGGCTGCAGCATGCTGGCATTCCCTGTACGCAGAGACTGCTCCTTGGTCCTGCTGATTCTTACAGATGGGACTCACAGTCTTTTTAGGAAGGAAGAAACAGACTCACTTACTGGCTTGTCCTGGTCACACAGCCAGCAGGTGGACTCCCAGCCCAGGTCTGCCTGGACTCGGAAGTGATGAAGAATTGATTGCTTCTGCCTCGGACCCAAGATCTGACTTATGTCAAAAAGAAAAACTGGAAGGGGGATGGGTTCAGAGCTGGAGGAGCTTTTGTTTCTTTCTTTATTTTTTATTTTATTTTGGTATCGGGAATTGAACTCAGGGGCACTCGACCACTGAGCCACATCCCCAGCCCTATTTTGTGTTTTGTGTAGAGACAGGGTCTCACTGAGTTGCTTAGCCCCTCGCCTTTGCTGAGGCTGGCTTTGAACTCGCGATTCTCCTGTCTCAGCCTCCCAAAGTGCTGGGATTATAGGTGTGCACCACCATGCCTGGCTTGTTTCTTCCTTTAAAAGGATCTGTGAAGAAAATCTAAATTGCACGTGGGCAGGTGTGGCCTTCCAAAATTTTTGAAACCCTTAAAAGTGTTTGTGATTTTGCGTATGTTTGTATTCTGGAGAGAGGAGCCAGGACCTCACACGTGCTAGGCAAGTGCTCTGTCCCTGAGCTACATCCCCAGCCCTTAAAATGTGATGTTACTTATACAAATAATACATGTTCTTAAGCCACTGTAGGAAAGACAGAAAATAGTACAAAATTTAAAAAGGAAAAATTAAAATCATCCCTAATCCCACTAATCAGAGGCAATCGTTAACATTCTAGAGATGCCTTTCTGTCAACCAAATGGGCTCATCCTGTTCATGTCATCTCGTAGTTTCCTTTTTTCTTCATTTAATAGACGTCTAATATATCCAAAGGACTTAACAACATACTACAGTGACACAGCCACATCCATGTTTATATCCACTCACAAAGGCCAAGCTATGGAAACAATCTAGGTGCCCTTTGACAGATGAATGGATGAATAAAATGTGATACATATACACAATGGAATAATACTCAGCCATAAATAAGAACGAAATTATGGCATTTGCAGGTAAGCGGATGGAACTAGAAAATATCATGCTAAGTGAAATAAACCAATCCCCAAAAAACAAATGTTCTCTCTGATTTGTGGATATTAACCCAAAAAAGAGAAGTTGGGAGGGGAATAATAGAAATTGGATTAGACAAAAGGAAATGAAGGGAAGGAGGGGAGAGAGGAATAGGAAAGACAGAATTAATCCGTCATAACACCTAGCCTTGTATTTGTATATACGACCAGGGTAACTCCATATCATGTACAACCACAAGAGTGGGATCCTAAATAGAATGTTATAGTCTTTGTATGTATAATCTCCCAGAATACATTCTACTGTCACGTATAACTAAAAAGAACAAATTCAAAAAAATAGACATCTACCCAGGTCAATAAATATGGCACTCCGCCCCCTTTTGTGCATGCATGTGGTGCTAGGGATTGAACGTGGGGCCTCGTACACACCAGGCAAGTGCTCTACAACTAGACACACCTCAGTCCTATATCTTGTTATTTTCTTTATTGTCTACAAGATATCAATAAGCAGCCAGGCACAGTGGTGCACGCCTGTAATCCCAGCAGTTCTGGAGGCTGAGGCAGGAGAATTGCAAGTTCATAGTCAGCCTCAGCAATCTAGCAAGGCCCTAAGTAAGTTAGCAAGAACTTCTCTCAAAATGCAAAATAAAAAGGTGCTGGGGTGTGGCCAGTGATTAAGTGCCCCTGGATTCAATCCCTGGTACAAATATATATATATATATCTATATCAATAATCAATAACCATAATGAAAAGGTATCAATAACCATGAGGAGCACCTAATGGCAGGTCATGTTTTCATCCTTTGCTCCCGTCTCACTCAGAGCCTCAGTTCTCTTGCTTGTAGAGGGATAATTCAGAGGATTTTTTTAAAATTTTATTTATTTATTTCAGAGGACTTTTAAACAGCTGCAATAAGGTCATGTCATGCCTGACAGTGAATCTGCAGCCTGTTAAGGTCAGCTCTCTTCATTCTTCCATTCAACAAATAATTTCCACCATTGTTATGTTGCGTGTGCCAAGAGATTATGCTAACAGTTCATTTAATCCTGACCCCAAACACGGGATAAATAGTATCGTTATTCCTGTTTTTCATACTAGAAAAGTGAGTGACCAAGAAGAGGCCAATATCTCATCTAAAGCCACGGGTCAGCACGCAGTGACCCCCCCAGAAATTCAGATGCCAAGGCTCATGTTCTCCCCACGTCTGCCTCGGAGACATGGCACTATGCACTAGGCACCCCTGTGCTGGTGCTGGGGCTCCTCCGCCAGGCCCTGTGCGTGTTTCCAACAGTGGGCCGGAAGCAAGGCTGTCGCTGTTCCCACCATACCATTACGGTGACCCAGCCTCAGGTGCCAAATACCTAGCGATGCTGTTGCACCTGTTACCACTGTACCGGGCCACCCAGCTGCTAGAGAAATGCCTCTCCTGCCCTGGTTGATCACGGATACTCCCTAACTACCTTGGGTTGTCAGGAGCTGTCCTCACGACCCCTCCCTTTGCCAGTGAGTGTCTGTGCTTCTGGGGAGCAGGAACCAGATCTCACGAGTCCGCCCCAGCTCTCTGATCAAGCTGTATACCTGTCTCCATGTAGGTATCAAATAAACGAATAAGCAAACGAATAAACGTGAGCAAATGAGTAGGTGGATGACAATAAATGGATGCGCGGTTGGGAAGACCCAGCCCCTGCCGTGGTGTTGCTGGTGCCAAGTCTCCCTTTCTCCTGCCTGCCTGTCCCCAACCTCCTCACTGTCCTTGCCACCTGGTGACGCACAGGACCAATGGCATTTCAGTTACTATTGTCTCAACAATTTTAACTGCTTACTCCGCTGCCCGGGCTTCTGCGGGCCCTCCAGGTATGGTCTTCCTCCAAAGATCCCCAGCACTGGCTGCAAGGGTCTGCGGTGAAGCCCAAACAGGACCCAGAAAGTCCAAGGACCACCCCAGATGCCCTAGTGGACCATGAGTACTGGTAAATATTGGCGTCTAACAATTCCATGGCCGTGTCTTAGGAACACTGATAAACCAGAGAAGTGCCCAGGACTAGCCTCGGCGTGACTGCTCAGCTCGGGGCAGACTTCTTCCGTTCTGAATTTGAGGATCCCCCATCTGTCAGCTGAGCACTACGAACTCACATCCGGCCTCTGGTACAAAGCAGGAGCTCGGAGGTTACCAAGGGAATGGATGCGTGGGAAGGCTAGAGACAAGGAATGGATACCTTGCACAGAAAGAGCCCCTTGGCCCCTCTTGGAAGCCAGGGGAGGCTCCAAGTCCTTTCCTCCCTCCCGCTGATGCAGAGCCCAGGGAGGAGCCCTCCCACGTGCCGGGCTCTCCAGCACCATCTGAGGCTGCGCCCCTCGAGCGGGCAATCAGGAGCGGAGCCCAGGGAGGACTGGGCAGGGCGGGGTGGGGCGGGGCCGAGGACGGAGGTGGGCGGGGCGTGGGGAAGGGCGGGGCAAAGGCCGCGGAGTCCCACAGCGGAGGCAGGCTGACAGTGGAAAAAGGCAAAGCCGGGCGCGGTGGCTCAAGCCTGTAATCCCAGCACTTAGGGAGGCTGAGACAGGAGAATCGCGAGTGCAAAGCCAGCCTCAGCAATGGCGAGGTGCTAAGCAACTCAGTGAGACCCTGCCTCTACATAAAACACAAAATAGGGCTGAGGATGTGGCTCAGTGGTTGAGTGCCCCTGAGTTCAATCCCCAGTACCAAAAAAA